>CAWUFW010022951.1:0-84896 GCA_963921515.1 Calotriton arnoldi
CACAGGGTGCTCCATGTCAACAGGCTGAAGCCATATGTGGACAGGGCTGACATGGGCTTGCTCATGGCAACTGATGAGGGACAGTGCATTCGACACTGTAAATCATCCAGCTCTTCTGGAGACCTTGTCGAAACGCTCCGGCATTAATGGCACAGTACTAAAATGGTTCACCTCCTTCCTTCAACACCGCTCGCAACAAATTAAAATCAACCTCTGTCTCTCGAAGCCAACAAAAGTCACACTTGGGGTCCCATAAGGCTCGATCCTCTCCCCGTCCCTCTTCAATCTCTTCATGGAGCCCCTCACAATCATCTTGAAAAAAGCGGGAGTGAACTACCACCTCTACGCTGACGACACTCCAAATCTATTTCAAAATCAAGTCTCCCAACGACATCCGACACCTCAATATCACTCTAACCGAGATCCAAACTTGGTTCAACACTAACCACTTAAAGCTCAACCCAGATAAAACGGAACTAATCCTATTCTCCAAAAAGCAACCATCGACCAATCCAAGAGTGGCTCAAGAATCTGGTTGCCCTAAACTGCCCCCTGCGTCCTATCCGACTCAGTGAAGTCGCTAGGCATCACCCTTGACAAGAACTTATCAATGGAGGCCCACATAAAAACTCTGCAAAAGGTGCTCTTTTCTCACTAAAACACCTCAAGAAATTGAAACCTTTTCTTCCCCAGGATGACCTCAAGACAGTAGTTCAATCCCTAGTTCTCTCTAAAATCGACTACGGGAACGCATCATCCTAACAGGGACTCCAAAAGCTCACCTAGCCCCACTAAGGGCAGTGCTGAACATGGCCGCTCGACTCATATCTGGAGTGAAAAGATTTGAACACATCACTCCAGCTCTCAACTCCTCAACTGGCTTCCTATGGAAGGGAGGTGTATTTACAAGCTGGCCTGCATCACACACAAAACCCTTCACTCTCCGGCCCCAACTACCTGAACAACAAACTGGTAAGAGCAGGTCAATCCAGAACACTGAGAATTTCTAACTCACTCCTTCTTATCCCTCCGAAACTGAAAAGGAAAACCACCCAATACCGATCGTTTTCTGGCAACGCTCCCAGGATATGGAACGCTCTCCCTAGAGTCCTCCAGATGCAACCCCTCCTTCTCCTGTTTCAAAAGGGACCTGAAACTCCATCTCCTTAACAAATACTTTCCTGACCAACATCAACTAACCTAGACTTCAATATCCGAGTTAACTCCTCTCTCTCTTGACATTCAAGGATAGTGGTGACCGGTCTGTGTTAAACACCTTCGTTTGTTTTCTCTCCCTCCGCTGCACTGTTTATCTATTTTTCATGTTGTATTTTTTATCTCTGTTTTTGCTTCCCTACTGCTTTTCTACTAAGTAATGCAATTTCCTTTGGTTTTGTACAGTGTGTATGTAAAGCGCTCTGATACCCACGGGTCTAGCTAGCGCTATATAAAACTTTTAAAATAAAAATAAAATAAGACAGGAAGAGGAGAGTGACCCTCTCCCTGACCTGCTCTCACAGAACCCTGATGATGGGTCAGTGGATGGTGTAGCCTTGGCAGGCAGCCTCACTGCCCAGCAGCAAACTGATTGTAGACAGGTGCTCAATCAGTTCAGACACATGTTTTCTCTTGTAGGAGTAGGATCTGCTTCACATGGGTACCCCCACTTTTTGGTGATGCTTCACTGTTTTTCGACTTTAGTCTGGCTGGGGCCCTGCTAATCAGAACCCCAGCCTAGCTGCTTCCTCTCTAAAATGGTTTCCAAGTGCCTTAGGTACATCTTTGATTGGAATCAGGAGTGCCCTTATAAGTCCCTGGTATATGGTATTCTATGTACCCAGGGCATAGGTACCCCAGAGGCCTGCCAGGGGCTGAAGCATGTATTATGCCACCCCTGGAAGGCCAGCCAAAATGACACCACAGGTCTGCTACTGCAGCCTGGGTAAGGTGGTGCATGCACCCCTTACTGTGATATAGGCTACCTATATCACTGCAGTTGCACCCACATATAAACCTATAAGTCACTCCTATGGCAGGCCTTTACAATCCTGAAGGCAGAGTGGATGCCAAGATGGCTGCCAGGTAGGAGCTCGGCCCTGGAGCTCCCGGGTTTGGGGATCACCAAATCGGTAAATATCCCCTGCTAACCCAACCATCCACCCTGCATCGACATGCAATAGTGTCACAAGTCTCACCTGGAATATGAATTTCAACTTTTGAGTCGCTCACCTTCATTTTGGATGGCTCGTCGTCTCTGACTCGACGCACTTGCCCGTTCTGTCTCAACGCCCACGGAAGGTTGCAACTGCGAGGTGGCTGCAGGTCGCCACATCGTGGAGTCGACCTCCTCGCCCTCAACGATCACGGTGGATCTTGCCTCGGCGGACCGGTCTCACTCGCGCCCACGGAGGGCCGAGACAGCGAAGGGGCTACAGGGCGCCCAACAGAGGAAGCGACCCTTCAGACACCTTCCGCATCCTGCTTTGACAACGCTGGATAGGGGCGGTGGGTGCTTAAGCCTGGGCCCTCAATCTGCTGGTCTGACGGCAGTCTGGAAGGGGCCTCAGGGGATCTAGCCAGACATCAGCGGTGTTTTGGCCGGTGCCTCGGAGATCGGATGTCGGGCCCCAGTCTTCGTCTGCTTCAAGGTCTCAGGGCATGCCGTGTCTTGCCCCGGCCGTTTAACCTCGCTGCTGCCTCTGGGTGCTTCTACAGCGGGTTTAGAAACTACCGACCGGTCCACGCCGATAATTAGCGCCCGTACTGCCGTCTCCGCCACCGTTACTGGGATATTAGCATCACACCGCCCAGGCCTCCTGGATTGCCTCGCAACATTGTTGCATTGAGAGGCCTAGCGCGCTGTCTGTCTGTCTGCCAGGCCATCGGCAAAGACCCCTACACTTAAATTAAAGGATCCCGGCTCAAAGTTCAAGGTATGATTATTATCAACCGCGGGACCTGACGAAGACGCAAGCAGTCAGCATGGCGGTTGTTTGAACCTCATCAGACTTCATTTGTTGAGGCCCAGATTGCGTGTGGGGCCATTTTTCTCACGCATCAGGCCGCTTCTAGAGGGATAATCAGATGACCTCCACCATGAAGAGTCAAATCATACTGGTTTGTGGTTGGCTGATCTGAGGCTGGACAGGTCACTTAAAGGCAGAAAGTGGACACGGAGACCTACACGGAATATCCATCCAAAGGTGAGACAACCCTCTCCCTGCTGGGAATCACCTCTCATGATATGGCTTCCAACTTCTTCTTAGTTCTCAGCCATTTTGCGAAGACACCCCCTCCCTTGCATCCATCTTATCATACTCTCTCTCACCACCTATCTTTCGTTGTATCTGTCACCCGAGCCAGGAGACTATGATCTCTTGGGTTAGCTTAGAGCTCCATCTTGTGGCCACAAGAAGAACTACACTGCCTGTTGGTCTGATTAAGCTTAAAGCTCCATCAGGGGACCAAATTAAGATCAATGCGCAACTAACTTCTCCTCCCTCCGTTTCTTTAGAGACAGTTGTTTGCCCCATTTCCGCATTGTTGGTGGTGAATATTTCCTATATGGCCTTGTACGAAACGGCCTGCCTGAACTGACTACCCTCTGAGGATTTTTGTATGAAACGGCCTTCCTGCTCAGACCATAGAATCTGATAAGGGCTGACTGCCTACACTCCCTGCTTATGTGAATTTTACTGGAGTTGGCTTGTGGACACTGTCTCCTCCCAATATGGCAGGCATTGAAAAGTGCTGATACACCCCCTGCGTTTGGAGTGTCCTCCTGGATTGGGCCAAATGATGCTTTCTGTAACAGCATGGTTGGTGGGGCCCTGATCTCTTTTGAGTCTAGGGATTACACTGCTATAATTGTTTTATACTGCAGTTAATATTGCACTTCAGAGGTTATTGTATATACTGCATATAATTGTATGATAACTACCACCCAAGCTTACTGCTTGATTCCTGATTGCGACTCGACATTTCTACCATTCAACCATGCGCCCGCCTAACCCCTCCCGGAACTCTAATCTCGTGCGTTATGGACCCAACTCCTGGTCCATTAACTACCCACACAAATTGACCAGTAATGCAAAAAAGAACTTCAAGCACAGTACTCTAAAACAACACCCGGAAACACTCATTGTAGATAACTACCACACAGCGACCAACGGCAACACGAAAACCAACTTCATTTTTTACACTAATCGCCCGACTAAATGGAAAAACACCTTCTCTCTTCACCTTCAAGTCGCCAAGTCAGTAATCATTCCCTATGGTGAAAAAATCTCCACTACCATATCCCCGACCTTCAAAGGGGAACTCACCATTTCCATCTACAGAACTGGAACCATTCTCATACAGGCCACCGACCTGCACCTCACCACTTTTGACCGCCACTTCCCCACACTTCTCTCCTCGTTAACTCAACTGAGCCATCAAACCCTATCTCCCCTATCCCCCACCACTCTCACTAATAACGTGGAACTGATCCAATCTCCCTGCCCTGAAGAACCTCTCTCCAACTCATGGACATCCACCATCACTCACTACAATCACACTACCCCCACCATTACTCTCCGTCGCCAAACACCCACCATTATTACATCAACTGATCACACCAGTAACAACAAACTCACAATTAACAAACTCCACAAGGCCGATCTCGATCTTGACAGCTCAGACTCTAACCTCAGCCCTCCCGCGACTGAAATCCCCACAGGCACTCCCCTCTCGACCCCTGATAATCTGAACCCTCCCGCACAATCTATCCCTTCTTCCAACACAGACCCTGTTCCCCCGACCCTCACTTCCCCCTTGTCCAACGTCATTTCCAATCCAGCGGTCACTCTCCCCCCTACTACCACTGCCCACTCTCCTTCTGATGTCCCACATCCACAGGCACAACCTGTCTCCACCGCTTACCTCACCGACAACCCCCGTGACATCCCCATGTCCAACGTCTTCACCAATACAGCAGACACTTTCCCCCCTATTATCACTGCCCACTCCCCTTCCGCCGTCGCACACCCACATACACAACCTGCCTCCACTGCTAATCTCATTGACATTCCCCAGAACTCTGACTTCCTACCTAGAACTTCTCTCCCTCCTCACTTGGACAGTAGACCCACTACTCCTCCTCTGAACTCCTTGAATGGGAACATTACTAATCCGGCTCCCCGGTCCAACCTCTCCCCTCTCCTAATCCCACTGATTAGGTCCAATACCTGACTCCGGGTCACTCTCCCTCCATAGACCCAAGTCATTCTCAGCCCCTGCCAAAAACCTTAAACTTTTTCAGCTCAATAACACAGCAACTGAACAGAATGGAGCGGAAAATTAACTCCCTTGCTGCCGATTTCCTAGACTTACAACAAGACCTTCTCAACAGGACCAAGCCACTGTGCTTCCTCTCACCGGGTAGATTTGCTCCTACCCCCCTCAATACCTCTCCCATGGCCCCACGGAGCACCCCTCATCCCTCCAGTCCGTCAGCGAGTCAGGCACTTCGACCCAACCGGGATCACCAACCCTTTTCGGTACCGAAACCTGATGAGATCAACAACTCCTACTTCGCTGTGAGCCTGAAGTCAGCCCCTCTCCCCATTCCTGTTATTATTGGCACTAACAGAATCCCTAAAACTGTCCACTCGCCTAGACCTCCTCAATACTCCTCTATCCACCTAACTCCCCCACCCTCTCTCTTGCATGCTCCTAAACTGCAGATCAGCAGTATAACACGCCACAGACATTGCTGAAGCTCTACTCGCTGAAGAAATCGACATCGCTTTCCTCACAGAATCCTGGCTCAATGTCCACTCCACCCCCATTCTTGACATTCCCACCCCTCCAGGGTACAACATCATCAGACAAGACAGGCCGATCAAAACTGGGGGGGGGACTAGCCATCATTCACAAAGCTGGAATACCGATTACCAAACTTAAACCTGCAGAATACCTATCGTTTGAATACCTGGGTGTCGAACTCACTGCCAAGGGCACCTCACCCATCAAATTCCACACCATCTACCATCCTCCTGGAGAGCGTAGCCTTTTCCCCGAAGAACTAACAGACCTAATAACACGTTTCTCCATGACAGACACAAAAGACGTGTTCCTGGGTGACCTCCATATCCACTGGAACGACCCTGAAGACTCCACTGTCCAGAACCTATCCAACCTACTTGAGATATACAACCTCAAACAACTCTGCAATAAACCAACTCACATCAAAGGTGCAACACTGGATGCGATCATTACCAACAATGAACTGGTCTCTCTGAGAGCGATTTCTCCCATTGACTGGTCCGACCACCACCTCATTCTGTTCAAGATTGAAGCACTTGTCAGCCACCAACATATTCGTGATGACAAACCTAAACACTGGACCAGAAACATCAAAGAAGTCCCTTTACCCGAACTTGAATCCATGATTCATGCCCATCTACAACTCCAACCTTCATCATGGACGGCCGATGACCTCACTACACACTTTAACGTAAAAATGACAGAGGTTTTAGACCAAGTAGCCCCACTCAAACTCAAACAAATGAGGTGAACCAAATCTAAACCCTGGTTCAACGTGGATCTGAATAACGAAAGGCGTCACCTCAGACAAACGGAAAGGTCTTGGAGACTAAACCCCTCGACCTTGCATCTAGCACAACTTAGATCTGCTCGGCAGGCATACAAAAAACACATTTTCAGTGAAAAGGCGTCTTTCTTCCGCAGCCAACTAGATCTGGTGAAAAACAGACCGAGAGAACTCTTCAACATTGTCAAAAGCCAAACTAACTGCACTCCCTCTCAAGAAATCAAAGCCACCAAAGAGCGATGTGAAGAAATTGCCACCTTCTTCACTAATAAAGTCTCAAAAATTGATCAATCATTCATCCAATCAGACCAATCAGAAAGAGTTCTTACCAAGGACAATCGGGTCTGCCTCCAGCTAAAAAACAATGTGCATTGGTCCGATTTTCAGCTTATGTCGGAAAACGAGGTCTTCAGTATAATTTCTAACCTAAAACCTTCCTCCCACACAATTGACCCCCTCCCATCCACAATTATAAAAGAACTCAACCACACCATTTCCCCTTTCTGGACAAAAATCATCAACGCCTCTCTCACCTCAGGCTGTGTCCCAGACTCCCTTCAACTAGGACAAATCACACCCATTCTCAAGAAACCAAGGGCCGACCCTAATGATCTTAACAACCTCAGACCTATCTCCAACCTCCCGTTCCTTGCAAAAACATTGGAGAAATGCGTTCTCCACCAACTCAACAAACACATTGATGAGTTCAACCTCCTCGACACCTTTCAATCAGGATTCAGGAAAGGCTGTAGCACTGAAACAGCTATGCTCAACATCTCTGACGATATTCACAAGGCTTTAGATGAAGGTGATGCCTGCCTACTCCTCCTTATTGACCTATCTGCGGCATTCGACACAGTAAATCATCCAGCTCTTCTGGAGACCTTGTCGAAGAGCTCCGGCATTAATGGCACAGTACTAAAATGGTTTACCTCCATCCTTCAACACCGCTCGCAACAAATTAAAATCAACTCCTGTCTCTCGAAACCAACAAAAGTAACACCAGGGGTCCCGCAAGGCTCGATCCTCTCCCCATCCCTCTTCAATCTCTTCATGGAGCCCCTCACAATCATCTTGAAAAAGCTGGAGTGAATTACCACCTTTACGCTGATGACACCCAAATCTATTTCAAAATCAAGTCTCCCAGCGACATCCGACACCTCAATGTCACTCTAAACCGAGATCCAAACTTGGTTCAACGCTAACCACTTAAAGCTCTACCCAGATAAAACGGAACTAATCCTATTCTCTCCAAAAAGCAACCATCGACCAATCCAAGAGTGGCTCAAGAATCTGGTTGCCCTAAACTGCCCCCTCGTCCTATCCGACTCAGTTAAGTCTCTAGGCATCACCCTTGACAAGAACTTATCAATGGAGGCCCACATCAAAAACTCTGTAAAAAGTGCTCTTTTCTCACTAAAACACCTCAAGAAATTGAAACCTTTTCTTCCCCATGATGACCTCAAGACAGTAGTTCAATCCCTAGTTCTCTCTAAAATCGACTACGGGAACGCCATCCTAACAGGGACTCCAAAGCTCACCTAGCCCCACTGAGGGCAGTGCCGAACATGGCCGCTCGTCTCATATCTGGAGTAAAAAGATTTGAACACATCACTCCAGCTCTCAACTCCCTCAACTGGCTTCCCATAGAAGGGAGGTGCATCTACAAGCTGTCCTGCATCATACACAAAACCCTTCACTCTCCGGCCCCAAACTACCTGAATAACAAACTGGTAAGAGCAGGTCAATCCAGAACGCTGAGAAGCTCCAACTCACTCCTTCTTATCCCTCCGAAACTGAAAAAGAAAACCACCCAATACCGATCGTTTTCTGGCAACGCTCCCAGGATGTAGAACGCTCTCCCTAGAGCCCTCGGATGCAACCCCTCCTTCTCCTGTTTCAAAAGGGACCTGAAACTCCATCTCCTTAACAAATACTTTCCTGACCAACGTCAACTAACCTAGACTTCAATATCCGAGTTAACTCCTCTCTCTCTTGACATTCAAGGATAGTGGTGACCGGTCTGTGTTAAACACCTTCGTTGGTTCTCTCTCCCTCCGCTGCACTGTTTACCTATTTTTCATGTTGTATTTTTCTTTATCTCTATTTTGCTCCTTACAGCCTTCCCACTATGTAATGCAATTTCCTTCTGTTTATAGTGTGTATGTAAAGCGCTCTGATACCTACGGGTCAAGCTAGCGCTCTATAAAACTTTTTAAATAAATAAAGAGTGCTTGGTTTTTATGTGAGAGGGTGCCCCTGCATGAGCAGAGCCCCTCTGCAGCATTCGTTGACCCTCCTCTGATGCTGTTTGTGGTACAGCCTGACCATATACTCTTAAGTGCATTATATCCTCGCGGTAGAATGCTAACCTTGGACTGGCTGCACCAAAACATGTCGTGTTTGGTGTCAAACATCTTGGAATACTACCCCCCCGCCAATACTGGTGGCGGGGGTAGCATTCCACCCTTCTAGAGGGAGAGACATGTACACACCGGGCTACCCGGTAACTTCTTTCCAGAGCCCTGGCATCACAAAATGGATGCCGCTGCCACAGACACGGGTATGGCCTCCTGCTGCTGACTGAAACTCCAGCAGGGGAGGCCTGGACAATAGGTTTCCTGTCACAGGGAGGTGTAACCACCTCCCCAGACAGCATAGTGTGTATTGGGGCTGGGCGGGAGCACTCTCTGGTGCTTTGAAGTCCTGCACTGGAAGCACACTGGGTGTCCCTGTGCATATGCCAGTTCAAACCAGTTGCAGGGGCTACCTGCCCCTGCTCTGGTGTGAAACTGGACAAAGGGAATGGGTGTAACCACCCCTCTTCCCTGACCCTCCCATAGGTGGGTCCCCAGAGTATGTCCAACCCCCTAACTTAGTATAAGTATGGGACCCCAGTCCTTAGGACTTTAGATTACCCTGGACCGAAACTCTGAAGCCGAATCCTGGACCTTCGACGCTCTACTTTACGATTAGAGGACTGAAGAATCTCCCTTGGGGTCAAGGAGTGACTCCCCTGCTTGGCAGGCACCTAAGAAGCAATTGTCCGGTCTGCATCGCTGAAGCTCCCGCCGGACGTCGAAGTCTTTGCATCACCAGAGGTGGATGTCCAGACCTCCCCGAGGCTGCCCTGAGTCCCCAGTGAAGCTGAGGCCCGTAGCTGTTGTGGGTAACGTGGGACCATGACCCCTGGACACTGAGAACTTTTGCAAGTGCATCATCTTCCTGGTCTCCCACGAGGTTGTGCTTTGGCCTCCGAGTAGCCCCCGCCTCCAGCACCGACTGCACTAAAGATCACTGGCCTCCAATCCACGAGTGTCCTGTGAGCCAGCTCCAAGTGCGTCCACTCGAGGCTCCTTTGTGGTCGCTAGTCTGTTGGCTAGTGGGCCCTCCCGAAGGCAACTCTTCTTCTGCTTGGGCTTCCCTGGTTGCTCCAGACGTGCCCTGACTAACCCTCACTAGGTGAGTCCCTCAGGCCTTGCTGGTCTGAAGCACCGTCTTTTCTTTGTTTCTTCGAGACTTGCCGTTGCCAAGGCTCGTTGGGTCCAATCCGGTCGCCGACACCACAGCAATCAACAGATGTTGTGGGACAGCTCGAATCCATCTCCTGGTTGTTGTCGACACCTCCTGGACCGCATGGCTGAAGAGTCAAGACGACCGTCAACCTACCTGAAGCACCCGACATCGGTGGGCCTCTGCTCATCGCCTTCCTGGTCACTGGCTAGTGACCCAGACTCTGTCCCCTCTGCTTTCAGGTTCTTCATATCTTCGATCCACCCTTGGATCCACCTGGACACTTTCGACTTGGCCGCCAGCAGCACTTTGCAGCAGATCGCCATTGAAAACGATGACGAAACCAGACCCCGAAAGACACCTATGCACCCGGCTCCCCTGGGTGAGGTAACTCGAGTACTCCGGTGCTCCCGTGGGTATTGACTCTAGAACGACCTAGTTCTAAAGGGGTTTGCTCCAAGTCCTCCTCCAAGTGCCGTTTTTCTTTAAAACTCCAACCGCGACACTCCCCATAGAAGTCAACGGCGGCTCGTGGCTGTGTTCTCACACTGCACGCGTCCCCCGTGGGTCCCCTGTGTCACTACCTTGGGTGGTTCCTTGTGGTCCAAGCATTTCTACAGGCTCTAGGCCTTGTGTCTAGCTCAGTCGTGGTTCTTATACCACTTTATTAGTATATGGTTTGGTACGCCCCTAGGGCTCAAACGTGTATTTGTGCTATTACTGTTGATATTCGACTTGTAATTTATGTACTTCGAACTCTAGCCTCATAAAGAGACTAGAGGGGTGTGTTTAAGACTAAATACATATATTTTAAATATATACCTGGTGTGGTCCTCTTTCATTTGGTCACTCAAGAGATTATAGACTGGTAAAACAAGCTGCTTTACATTCCTTCAAGACTTAGCCTGAAGGCTGCTCTCCATAGCTACCACTAGGATAGCTTTCAATAAAGGTTGTCTTTAACCTATCTCCAATAAGGGGTTGTTTGGACTGGTGCAAGGTGCCCACTATAATTAGTGGACAGCATATACCAGGCCAACTTCTCACATTGGTGTGCAGCGTGTGGGATTCCAGCTTGCTATTGTTTTACCAGATAATCTCAATTGAATTGATCAACTGAAAACCACTAAGGGTACCTTAGGTACATATAAATCAAGCTTAGGATACAGTAAGTTCTACTGAACTTAGAGTTGTGTGTTAAGGGATAGCACACCCTTTCTACAACTCAAGAGAGTTTAGTAGGCCACACTAGAGTAGGTAGTGCATACACCACACCACACTAGTAATGTCTTCACTGCCAGGAACCAGTGAGCTCCTGCCATCCAGATACGACAACCTATCATTCTTGGAATTAAGAGAGTTGTGCAAAGTTAGGAAGTTGAAGACAGGCAAAAGTGCCAACACCCAACGTCTCCTGGAGATGCTTCTGCTAGATGATCTTAGAAGACCCCTAGGGTCTGCAAGGGTAGGCAGAGAGGGGGGGGGCAGAAGATGAGGGAGGGGCCAGGGATGAAAATGCCCAGGACCTAACCTCTGAAACTGGCCAGGGGGATGACAATGATCCTGACCTGGACAATGCAGCTACTCCTGAGGATGAGGAGGAGGCCCAAGATGACCTCCCCTTTGCCCCCCCAGGAAGAGTTGTGAGTGTGCCCAGAAGGTCTAGACCTCCTTCTCAGGAGTCTAACCACTCTGACACCTCAGTAGGGACCTCTGTTTCTTCTCATAGGAGGGAATCCTCTCATGAGAGGAGAAAGAGACTGCTTCAGTATGAACAAGCCCAGCTTGAGCTCAGAAAACAGCAGTTGGCTATAGACAGGGAGTCCCTAGATCTCTTTAGACAGAGAAAAAAGATGGGACTAGAGTCCCATGGTGGCAGCAATTTCCCCAGAGATAGGGAAAGGTCTTATGACCATAGAAACCTGAGCAAGGTTGTCCCTCCCTACCAGAGTGGGGATGACATCCACAAATGGATAACTGCACTGGAGAAGGCCTGTAAAGTACAGAGGGTCCCTCAGGAGCAGTGGGCAGCAATCTTGTGGCTCTCCTTTTCAGACAAAGGTAGAGATAAGCTCCTCACTGTTAGAGAAGAGGATGCTGACAATTACAAAGTCTTGGAGAGTGCTCTGATTTATGGGTTTGGCCTAACAACTGAACAATTCAGGTTGAAGTTCAGAGATACCCAAAAAGGCACAGACTCAAGACTGGGTGGACTTTGTTGATTGTTCTGCTAAGACTCTGGAAGGTTGGTTGATGGGCAGTAAGGTATGTGACTTCACAGGATTGTACAATCTTATCATGAGGGAGCAGATTCTTAATAACTGTCAAAATCAGCTGTTGCATCAGTACCTGGTGGACTCTGATCTGACCTCTCCCCAAGAGTTGGGAAAGAAGGCAGACAAATGGGTCAGAACCAGGGTGAGGCAGAAGGTACAGAACCAAGGTGGTGACCCTAAGAAGCAAGATTCTAAATAAGGGTGGGGAGAAGGGTAAAGACCAGAAGTTTTCACAAGGCCCCCACAAATCTTCTTCAGGTGGAGATTCACAGTCTAACAAGGGAAAAGGCCAAAAGAAACCATGGTGCAAAGTCTGTAAGCAAAAGACACACTGGACCAGTGATTGCACCAAGTCCAAAGACTCTATTCCAGCCCCCACCAATGCCCCTAAGGCACCTGTTCCCCCTAGTGCAGTTACAATTGGTGGTGGGAGTACACAAGCTAAGGGTTTAGTAGGGTTGACCCTGGGTAATGAGATGAGCTCTGGCCTAGTCCGAGAACTCACTCAGGCTGTTCTAGTCTGTGATGGAGGCAATGATGTGACCTCCTCTGTGAGTCCCAGTAATCTGGGCAAGTACAGGCAATAGCCATTGATTAATGGAAAAGAGGCTTTGGCATTCAGGGACACAGGGGCAAGTGTCACCATGGTGACACAAGATCTTGTGGATCCTGGGCAGATTATACTTGGTGAGCTGTACCAAGTGACCAATGCTAGCAGTGTCAGAACAGACCATACTCTGGCAGTTGTTAACTTCTCCTCGGGAGGGGTAACTGGCCTCAAGAAGGTTGTGGTAAGTGCAGACCTACCAGTTGAATGCTTACTTGGCAATGATCTTGAAACTTCAGCTTGGGCAGAAGTGGAGCTCAGGACCCATGCAGAAATGCTGGGGATCCCTGCAGATGTGTTTGCTGTGACCAGGTCACAGGCCAAAATGTCTAACACTGAACAGGCCTTGGATCCTGGAACAATGGACCAAGTGCCATCCAAGAGGAGGAGTAGTAGGGTAAAGGCAGTGCCTTCCCCCTTGGTTCAGAAGGAAGATCAGTCTCTTGAGGGAGATGATCTCAGTCCTGAAGAAGGAACTGTCTCAGAGGAGCTTGAACCTGATCAGGTTGAGTTCTTGGGGCAGGGGGCCCTTCCAGGTCAGATCTGAGCCAAGAGCAGCAGAGCTGCCCCTCTCTTGAACCCCTCAGACAGCAAGCTGCTGCTGAGGCTGCTGGGAATGCTAGTGGTCCCCATAAAGTGTATTGGGATGATGGACTCTTGTACTCAGAGTGTAGAGACCCCAAGCCTGGTGCCACCAGGAGGTTGGTTATACCTCTGAAGTTCAGGGGCTTCCTATTGACCCTAGCCCATGACATTCCTCTAGCAGGTCACCTGGGCCAGAACAAGACTTGGGACAGAATTGTCCCTCACTTTCACTGGCCCCACATGTCTGAAGACACCAAGGAGTTTTTTCGCTCCTGTGTAACCTGCCAAGCCAGTGGGAAGGCAGGTGACACCACAAAGGCCCCCCTGATACCACTACCTGTGGTGGGGGTTCCCTTTGAAAGAGTGGGGATTGATATTGTTGGTCCCATGGATCCCCAAACAGCATCTGGGCACAGGTTTATCCTAGTGGTGGTGGACCATGCCACTAGGTACCCAGAGGCTATTCCCCATAGGACCACTACAGCACCTGTGGTGGCAAGAGCCCTCCTGGGAATTTTCTCCCTAAGGAGGTTGTATCAGACAGGGGTGCAAACTTTATGTCTGGATACTTGAAGGCAATGTGGAAGGAGTGTGGAGTGACTTACAAGTTCACCACACCCTATCACCCACAATGCAATGGTTTAGTTGAGAGATTCAACAAAACCTTAAAGGGCATGATTCAATGGCTCCCAGAAAAGCTTAGGCGAAGATGGGACATACTCTTGCCCTGCCTTTTGTTTGCATACAGGGAGGTGCCTCAAAAGGGAGTTGGCTACAGCCCTTTTGAACTTTTGTTTGGTCACCCTGTCAGGGGTCCATTGTGCTTGGTGAAGGAAGGATGGGAGTTACCTCTCAAGCCCCCAAAGCAAGACATAGTGGACTATGTACTTGGTCTCCGCTGCCGGATGGCTGAGTACATGAAAAAGGCAACTAAAAACCTTGAGGCTAGCCAGGAACTGCAAAAAGCCTGGCATGACCAAAAGGCTGTACTGACTGTTTACCAGCCAGGACAAAAGGTGTGGGTGCTGGAGCCAGTGGCCCCAGCAGCTCTCTAAGACAAGTGGAGTGGACCCCATACCATTGTTGAACAGAAGGGTGAGGTTACCTATTTAGTAGACCTAGGAACACCCAGGAGTCCCCACGGGGTTCTCCATGTCAACAGATTGAAACCATATGTGGACAGGGCAGACATGGGCTTGCTCATGGCTACTGATGAGGGACAGGTGGAAGAGAGTGACCCACTCCCTGACCTGCTCTCGCAGAACCCTGATGATGGGTCAGTGGATGGTGTAGCCTTGGCAGGCAGCCTCGCTGCCCAGCAGCAAACTGATTGCAGACAGGTGCTCAATCAGTACAGTTCTCTCTGACTCCAAGTCAGACCACCTGGTGCACTCATGAAGTGGACACTGGGGACAGTCTGCCTATTAAAAATAAGATTTATAGGCAACCTGACCATGTCAGGGACTGTATCAGGACAGAAGTCCAGGAAATGTTGGATTTTGGAGTTATTGAACCCTCAGATAGCCCTTGGGCTAGTCCAGTAGTCCTTGTGCCAAAACCTCACACCAGTGGTGGGGAAAGAGAGATGAGGTTTTGTGTGGACTACAGGGGTCTCAATGCAGTCACTAGGACTGATGCCCATCCAATACCTAGGGCAGATGAGCTAATAGACACTTTGGCCTCAGCCAAGTATCTAAGCACATTTGACCTGACAGCTGGCTACTGGCAGATCAGACTAGCTGATGATGCAAAGCCAAAAACAGCATTCTCAACCCCTACTGGGCATTATCAATCTGTGGTAATTCCCTTTGGTCTGAAGAATGCACCTGCCACTTTTCAGAGGTTGGTGAATACAGTCCTTACAGGTCTGGAGGCCTACAGTACAGCATATCTAGATGATATTGCTGTCTTTAGCTCCACCTGGGAGGATCACCTGGTCCCCCTCAGAAATGTTTTGGAGGCCCTGCAAAAGGCAGGCCTCACTATCATGGCCACAAAGTGCCAGATAGGGCAGAGTCAGGTTGTGTACCTGGGCCACCTTGTGGATGGAGGCCAGGTTCAACCATTGCAGAGCAAGATCCAGACCATCATGGACTGGGTTGCTCCAACTACCCAGACTCAGGTGAGAGCCTTTTTAGGCCTGACTGGGTACTGCAGATTTGTCAAGGGGCATGGATCAATAGTGTCACCCCTGAATGACTTAACCTCTAAGAAAATGCCCAAAAAGGTTCAGTGGACAGATAGCTGTCAAAAGGCATTTGATAACCTGAAGCAGGCCATGTGCATTGCTCCCATTCAGCAAAGTCCTGATTACTCCAAAAAGTTCATTGTGCAAACAGGTGCATCTGAGTTGGGGGTAGGGGCTGTACTGTCACAGTTGAATGATGAAGGTCAGGATCAGCCAATAGCTTTTATTAGCAGAAGGCTGACCCCCAGAGAGAAATGTTGGTCAGCCATTGAGAGGGAGGCCTTTGCTGTGGTTTGGGCTCTGAAGAAGCTGAGACCATACTTGTATGGTACTCATTTCCTTGTTCAGACAGACCATAAGCCCCTCTTATGGCTAAAACAGATGAAGGGTGAAAACCCCAAACTCTTGAGGGGGTCCATTTCCCTACAGGAAATGGACTATACAGTGGAACATAGACCTGGGAGTAACCATGCCAATGCAGATGGACTCTCCAGATATTTCCACTTAGAACATGAAGACTTAACTGGTCAAGGTTAGTTTAATGTCCCTGCATTTGGGGGGTTGTGTAGGAGAGTAGGATCTGCCTCTTATGGTTACCCCCACTTTTTGCTGGTGTATCACTGTTTTTCGACTTTAGTCTGGCTGGGGCCCTGCTATCCAGGACCCCAGCTTAGCTGCTTCCTCTCTAAATTGATTCCCTGTACCTTAAGTACACTTCAGATTGAATTCTGGGGTGCCCTTATATGTCCCTAGTATATGGTATACTATGTACCCAGGGCATAGGTACCCCAGAGGCCTACCAGGGGTTGAAGCATGTATTGTGCCACCCCTGGAAGGCCCTCCGAAATGACACCTCAGGACTGCTACTGCAGCCTGAGTAAGGTGGTGCATGCACCCCTTACAGAGAAATAGGTTCACTATATCTCACCTATCACTGCACATAGAAACCTATCAGTCACCCCTATGGCAGGCCTTATCAATCCTGAAGGCAGGGTGCTTGGTTATTTGTGAGAGGGTGCCCATGTGAGAGGGTGCCCATGCATGAGCAGAGCCCCTCTGCAGCCCTCGGAATCTCCTATCCGGGGTTGTCTGTGGTGCAGCCTGACCATATACTCTTAAGTGCATTATAACCTCGCGGTAAAATGCTAACTTTGGACTGGCTGCACGGAAACATGTCATGTTTGGTGTCAAACACCTTGGAATCCTACCCCCCCCCTCGCCAGTCCTGGCGGTGGGGGTAGAATTCCACCCTTCTAGAGGGAGAGACATGTCCCCACCGGTATACCCGGTGGAAACCTTAAAGAGCTCTGGCATCACAAAATGGATGCTGCAGCCACAGACACGAGTCTGGCCTCCTGCTGCTGACCGAAACTCCGGCAGGGGAGGCCTGGACAATAGGTTTCCTGTCTCTGGGAGGTGTTACCACCTCCCAGACAGGCCTTAGTGGACTAGGGCTGGGTGGTGCACTCTCTGAGTGCTTTGAAGTCCTGCACTGGGGGCACATTTGGTGTCCTCGTGCATACCCCAGTTCAAACCGGTTGCAGGGGCTACCAGCCCCTGCTCTAGTGCGAAACTGGACAAAGGAAATGGGTGTAGCCACCCCTCTTTCCAAACCCTCCCATATGTGGGTTACCAGAGTTAGTCCAACCCCCTTTCTTAGTATAAGTAAGGGAACCCTGGCAACAGGACTTTAGATATCCCTGGATGAAACTCTGAAGCTGAATCCTGGACCTTCGACGCTCTACATTAAGATTAGAGGACTGAAGAATCTCCCTTGGGGTCAAAGGAGTGACTCCCCTGCTTGGCATGCACCAATGAAGCATCTGTCCGGTCTGCATCGCTGAAGCTCCCGCCAGATGCCGAAGTCTTTGCATCACCAGAGGTGGATTACCAGACTTCCCCGAGGCTGCCCTGAGTCCCCAGAAAAGCTGAGGCCCGTAGCTGTCGTGGGTAACATGGGACCGTGACACCTGGACACTGAGCACATTTGCAAGTGCATCACCTTCCTGACATCTCTTGAAGCTGTGCTTTGGTTTCCAAGTAGCCCTAGCCCCAACTGCAGCAAAGATCACTGGCCTACACTTCACGAGTATCCCGTGGGCCAGCTCCAAGTGCGACCGCTCAAGGCTCCTTCGCAATCTCTAGTCTGTTGGCTAGTGGGTCCCCACGAAGGTAACTCTCCAATTCCTTGGGCTTTTCTGGTTGCTCCAGACTTGCCCTGACTTACCCTCGCTGGGTGAGTCCCACAGACCTTGCTGGTCTGCACCGCAGCCTTTTCTTCATTTCCCCATGACTTGCCGTTGCCAAGGCTTGTTGGGTCCAATCTGGTCAGCGACACTGCAGCACTCGACAGACTTTGTGGGACAGCTCGATTCCAGCTCCTGGTTGTCGTCGACGCCTCCTGGACCTCGTTTCTGAAGAGTCAAGGCACCCATCAACTCACCTGAAGCACCCAACATCTGAGGGCATTCGACTATCGTGCCCCTGGCTAGTGACCCAGACTCTGTCCCCTCTGCTTTCAGGTCTTCCTCTTCATCGATCCAGGCTTGGATTGCTCCGGACACTCTTCTTCTTCACGGCAGCAGCACTTTCCAAGAGGTCGCCAATGAAAACTACGACGATTCCCGACACCTTTTTACATGTATGCACCCGGCTTCCCTGGCTGAGGTAACTCGAGTATTTCGGTACTCACGTGGGTGTGGGCCCTAGAAACTCTTACGTTTTAAGGGGTTAACTGGAAGTCCTCTCTGAGTGTCCTTTTTCTTTAAAAATCTAACCGCGACTTTCCCCATAGAAGTCAATGGCGGCTCGCGGCTGTGTTCTCACACTGCACGCGTCCCCCGTGGGTCCCCTGTGTCACTACCTTGGGTGGTTCTTTGGGGTCCAAGCACTTATACAGGCTCTAGGCCTTGTGTCTAGCTCAGTCGGGGTTCTTATACCACTATTTTAGTATATGGTTTGGTACGCCCCTAGGGCTTAAACGTGTATTGTGCTAAATACTACTGATATTTGACTTGTAACTTATGTACTTTGAACTCTAGCCTCATAAAGAGACTAGAGGGGTGTGTTTGACTAAATACATATATTTTAAATATATACCTGGTGTGGTCCTCTTTCATTTGGTCACTCAAGAGATTATAGACTGGTAAAACAAGCTGCTTTACATTCCTTCAAGACTTAGCCTGAAGGCTGCTCTCCATAGCTACCACTAGGATAGCTTTCAATAAAGGTTGTCTTTAACCTATCTCCAATAAGGGTTGTTTGGACTGGTGCAATGTGCCCACTATAATTAGTGAACAGCATATACCAGGCCAACTTCTCACACTCTAGGCCTTGTGTCTAGCCAAGTCGTGGTTCTTATACCACTTACTTAGTATGTGGTTTGCTATCCCCCTGGAGCATATCGTGTATTGTGCTATTTACTGTTGATTGATTGCTTGTAAATTGTGTGCTTTGACCTCTAGCCTCATAAAGAGACTAGTAGGGAGTGTTTAGAATAAATACATATATTTTATATATATATATATATACCTTGTGTGGTTCTCCTTTCATTTGGTCATTCAAGAGATTATAGACTGGTAAAACAAGCTGCTTTACATTCCTTCAAGACTTGGCCTGAAGGCTGCTCTCCATAGCTACCACTAGGATAGCTTTCAATAAAGGTTGTCTTTAACCTATCACCTCTAAGGGGCTGTTTGGACTGGTGCAAGGTGCCCACTATAACTAGTGGACAGCAAATGCCAGGCCAACTTCTCATATTGGTGTGCAGCGGTTGGGATTCAAGCTTGCCATTGTTTTACCAGATAATCTCATTTGAATTACTAACTGAAAACCACTAAAGGTACTTGAGGTACATATAAAATTCAAGCTTAAAATTACAGTAAGTTCTACTGAACTTAGAGTTGTGTGCTAAGGCCTTAGCACACCCTTGCTACAACTCAAGAGAGTTTAGTAGGCCACACTAGAGTAGGTAGGTGCACACACCACACCACACTAGTGATGTCTTCAAAACCAGAAGCCAGTGGGCCTCTGCCAGAAGTCAGTGGACTTCTGCCAACTAGATATGACAATCTCCACTTCTTGGAATTGAGAGTATTGTGCACAGCTAGGAGGGTGAAGACAGGTAAAAGTGCAAACACCCAACGCCTCTTAGAGGTACTGCTATTGGGTGATCTCAGGAAGACCTCAGGGTCTGAGGGGGTAGGCAGGTTGGGTGGGGCAGCAGATGAGGCAGGGCTCAGGGCAGATGATGACCAGGACCTGACCTCTGAAGCTGACCAGGAGGGTGACAATGACCCTACCCTGGAAAATGCAACTCCTCAGGATAGTGAGGAAGAAGGCCACAATGGCACTCTCTTTACTCCACCTGAAAGAGTTGTAGGATAGCCAAGAAGGTCTAGATCTCCTTCCCTGGAGTCTAACCATTCTGGTGCATCCATAGGGACTGCTGTAACTTCTCTGAGAAGAGAATCCTCCCATGTGAGGAAATGCAGACTGCTCAAATTTGAAGAAGCTAAGCTTAGAATCAGAAGAGAGCAGTTGGCATTGGATAGGGAATCCCTGGAGCTTCAGAAAGCTTCAAGAAAGTTGGGTCTAGAGCCCCATGGTGGCAGCAACAGTGTCCCTAGAGGTAGAGAGCATACTCATGACCATAGGAACCTGAACAAGATTGTCCCTCCCTACCAGAGTGGAGATGACATCCACAAATGGATAACTGCTCTTGAGAGGGCCTGTAAAGTACAGAGGGTCCCTCAGGAACAGTGGGCAGCAATCTTGTGGCTCTCCTTTGCAGACAAAGGTAGAGACAAGCTCCTCACTGTAAGAGAAGAGGATGCTGATGAATACCATGTCCTGAAGAGTGCACTGATAGATGGGTTTGGCCTAACCACTGAACAATACAGGTTAAAGTTCAGAGATATCCAAAAGGCACAAACACAGGACTGGGTGGACTTTATAGATTGTGCTACCAAGGCTCTAGAAGGTTGGATACATGGCAGCAAGGTGCATGACTTTTTAGGATTGTACAATTTAATTATGAGGGAGCAGATCCTTATTAATTGTCAAACCCAGCTTTTACACCAGTACCTGGTGGACTCTGATCTGACCTCTCCCCAAGAATTGGGAAAGAAGGCAGACAAATGGGTGTGAGAAGTTGGCCTGGTATATGCTGTCCACTAATTAAAGTGGGCAACTTGTACCAGTCCAAACAACCCCTTATTGGAGATAGGTTAAAGACAACCTTTATTGAAAGCTATCCTAGCTATGGAGAGCAGCCTTAAGGCTAAGTCTTGAAGGAATGTAAAGCAGCTTGTTTTACCAGTCTATAATCTCTTGAGTGACTAAATGAAAGAGGACCACACCAGGTATATATTTAAAATATATGTATTTATTCTTAAACACACCCCTCTAGTCTCTTTATGAGGCTAGAGTTCGAAGTACATAAGTTGCAAGTCAAATATCAACAGTAATAGCACAAATACACGTTTGAGCCCTAGGGGCGTACCAAACCATATACCAATAAAGTGGTATAAGAACCACGACTGAGCTAGACACAAGGCCTAGAGCCTGTAGAAGTGCTTGGCCCTCAAGGAACCACCCAAGGTAGTGACACAGGGGACCCACGGGGGACGCGTGCAGTGTGAGAACACCGCCGCGAGCCGCCGTTGACTTCTATGGGGAATGTCGCGGTTGGAGTTTTAAAGAAAAGGGACACTTAGAGGAGGACTTGGAGCAAACCCCTTTAGAACTAGGCTGTTCTAGAGTCAATACCCCCGGGAGCACCAGAGTACTCGAGTTACCTCACCCAGGGAAGCCGGGTGCATAGGTGTCTTTCGGGATCGGGTTTCGTCGTCGTTTTCAAAGGCGATCTGCTGCAAAGTGCTGCTGGCGGCCAAGTCGAAAGTGTTCGGGTGGATCCAGGGTTGAATCGAAGATCTGAAGAACCTGAAAGCAGAGGGGGCAGAGTCTGGGTCACTAGCCAGTGACCAGGAAGGCGATGAGCAGATGCCCACCGATGTCGGGTGCTTCAGGTAGGTTGATGGTTGTCTTGACTCTTCAGCCACGAGGTCCAGGAGGCGTCGACGACGACCAGGAGCTGGATGCGAGCTGTTCCACGACGTCTGTCGATTGCTGCGGTGTCGGCGACCGGATTGGACCCAACAAGCCTTGGCAACGGCAAGTCTCGTAGAAACAAAGAAAGGACGATCTTGCAGACCAGCAAGGTCTGGGGGACTCACCCAGTGAGGGTAAGTCAGGGCACCTCTGGAGCAACCAGGAAAGCCCAAGCAGAAGAAGTTACCTTCGGGAGGGCCCACCAGCCAACGGACTAGCGACCGCGAAGGAGCCTTGAGTGGACGCACTTGGAGCTGGCTCACAGGACACTCGTGGAGTGGAGGCCAGTGATCTTCAGTGCAGTCGGTGCTGGAGGCGGGGGCTACTTGGAGCCCAAAGCACAACTTCGTGGGAGACCAGGAGGAGGATGCACTTGCAAAAGTTCTCAGTGTCCAGGGGTCACGGTTCCACGTTACCCACGACAGCTACGGGCCTCAGCTTTGCTGGGGACTCAGGGCAGCCTCGGAGAAGTCTGGAAATTCAACCTCTGGTGATGCAAAGACTTCGGCATCTGGCGGGAGCTTCAGCGATGCAGACCGGACAATTGCTTCTTAGGTGCCTGCCAAGCAGGGGAGTCACTCCTTGACCCCAAGGGAGATTCTTCAGTCCTCTAATCTTGAAGTAGAGCTTCGAAGGTCCAGGATTCGGCTTCAGAGTTTCGTCCAGGGTAATCTAAATTCCTAAGGACTGGGGTCCCATACTTATACTAAGTTAGGGGGTTGGACATACTCTGGGGACCCACCTATGGGAGGGTCAGGGAAGAGGGGTGGTTACACCCATTCCCTTTGTCCAGTTTCACGCCAGAGCAGGGGCAGGTAGCCCCTGCAACCGGTTTGAACTGGACTATGCACAGGGACACCAAATGTGCCCCCAGTGCAGGACTTCAAAGCACCAGAGAGTGCTCCCGCCCAGCCCAAATACACATCATCCTGTCTGGGGAGGTGGTTACACCTCCCTGCGACAGGAAACTTATTGTCCAGGCCTCCCCTGCCGGAGTTTCGGTCAGCAGCAGGAGGCCAGACCCATGTCTGTGGCAGCAGCATCCATTTTGTGATGCCAGGGCTCTGTAAAGAAGTTACCGGGTAGGCCGGTGTGTACATGTCTCTCCCTCTAGAAGGGTGGAATGCTACCCCCGCCGCCAGGACTGGCGGGGGGGTAGTATTCCAAGATGTTTGACACCAAACACATGTTTTGGTGCAGCCAGTCCAAAGTTAGCATTGTACCGCGAGGATATAATGCACTTAAGAGTATATGGTCAGGCTGTACCACAAACCGCATCAGAGGAGGGACTCCGAACGCTGCAGAGGGGCTCTGCTCATGCAGGGGCACCCTCTCACACAAAAACCAAGCACTCTGCCTTCAGGTTTGGTAAGGCCTGCCATAGGAGTGACTTATAGGTTTATATGTGTGTGCAATGGTAGTGATATAAGTAGCCTATATCGCAGTAAGAAGTGCTGGCACCACCTTACCCAGGCTGCAGTAGCAGACCTGTGGTGTCATTTTGGCTGGCCTTCCAGGGGTGGCATAATACATGCTTCAGCCCCTGGTAGGCCTCCTAGGTACCTATGCCCTTGGTACATAGTATACCATATACTAGGGACTTATAAGGGCACTCCAGATTCCAATCAAAGATGTACCTAAGGTACATGGAAACCATTTTAGAGAGGAAGCAGCTAGGCTGGGGTTCTGATTAGCAGGGCCCCGGGCCAGACTAAAGTCGAAAAACAGTGAAGTATCAGCAAAAAGTGGGGGTACCCATGTGAAGCAGATCCTACTCTCCTACAATGGGTCAGAACCAGAGTAAAGCCAAAGAATCAGGTAAAACAAGCTGCTTTACATTCCTCCAAGACTTAGCCTGAAGGCTGCTCTCCATAGCTACCACTAGGATAGCTTTCACTAAAGGTTGTCTTTAACCTATCATCCATAAGGGGTTGTTTGGACTGGTGCAAGGTGCCCACTAGAACTAGTGGACAGCATATGCCAGGCCAACTTCTCACAGTGTTGTTGAGGTTGGAGCTCAAAGATTGTTCTTATAAGTTGAGTTCTCCATTAATTAGGGCAAATAAGTATATCCACCTTGATTGAGGCCTCATGCAGTTTCCCCGTAATTGTAGTTATATGGGATTGACGGGTCGCATATTCGTTATCCAAAAAGAGCAGCAACTTCAAGGATTAAAGTCTGCAGATTACCGTTTGCCGGACATCCGGGACCGTCCGCCCGGTATTCGTCTGTGCGTCTCACAGCGCCTGCGTCTCCACCAGGTGACAAATAGACGTCACTGTGGCACATACAATGATGCATTTACATCAGGTGACCAATAGTTGTACCAATGGATCAAAGCTTGGTGCAGTTACACCAAGTGACCAATAGATGTCCCTGTGACACATATCTTGGTGCAGTTACACCAGGTGACCAATAGATGTCCCTATGGCACAAAGCACGGTGCAGTTGCACCAAGTGGCAAATAGATGTCCCTGTGGTACAAAGATGGTGCACTTACACTAAGTGACCAATAGCTGTCCCTGTGGCACATAACTTGGTGCACTTACACCAGGTGACCAATTGATGTCCCTTTGGCACACATCATGGTGCAGTTACACCAAGTGACCAATAGATGTTACTATTGCAGAAAGCATGTTGCAGTTACACCAGAAGAGCAATAGGCTTCCCTATGGCACTTTGCATGGTGCCGTTCCACCAGGTGACCATTAGATGTCCCTATGGCACATAGCATGGTGCACTTACACCAAGTGACCAATAGATGACCCTGTAGCACATAACATGGTGCAGTTACACCAAGTGACTAATAAATGTCCCTGTGGCACATAGCATGGTAGCACTTACACCAGGTGACCATTAAATGCGCCTGTGGCACATAGCATGGTGACTTACACCAGGTGACCAATAGATGTTACTGTGGCACATAGCACAGAACAGTTATACCAGGTGACGAATAGACGTCTCATTGGCACCTAGCATGTTGCACTTACACAAGGAGACCAACAGATGTCCCTATAGCACATAGCAAGGTGCAGTTGCTCCAGGTGACCAATAGATGTCCCTGTGGCACACAGCATGGTCAACTTACACCAAGTGACCAACAGATTTCCCTGTGACACATAGCATGGTGCAGATACACTAGGTGACCAATAGATGTCCACGTGGTACATAACATGGTGCACTTACACCAGGTGACCAATATAGGTCCTTGTGGCACATAGCATTGTGCAGTTACAACCATGTGACCAATAGATGTCCCTATGGCACATAGCATGGTGTAGTTACACCAGATGACCAAAAGATGTCCCAATACCACACAGTATGGTGCAGTTACACCAGGTGACGAATAGATGGCCCTATGGCACATATCATGGTGCACTTACACCAGGTGACCAATAGATGTCCCTGTGGCACATATTATGGTGCAGTTACTCCAGGTGACCAATAGATGTCTCATTAGCACATAGCATGGTGCACTTATACCAGTTCACCAATAGATGTCCCTATGGCACATAGCATGGTGTAGTTACACCAGATGACCAAAAGATGTCCTATACCACACCGTATGGTGCAGTTACACCAGGTGACGAATAGATGGCCCTATGGCACATAGCATGGTACAGTTACTCCAGGTGACCAATAGATGTCTGTGTGGCACATATTATGGTGCAGTTACACCAAGTGACCAACAGATTTCCCTGTGACCCATAGCATGGTGCAGATACACCAGGTGACCAATAGATGTCCCTATGGCACATAGCATGGTGTTGTTGCACCAGGTGACCAAAAGATGTCCCTATACCACAAGGTATGGTGCAGTTAAGCCAGGTGACGAATAGATGGCCCTATGGCACATATCATGGTGCAATTACTCCAGGTGACCAATAGATGTCTCAGCACATAGCATGTTGCACTTACACCAGGAGACCAATAGATGTGCCTGTGGCACATAGTATGGTGCACTTATACCAGTTGATCAATAGATGTCCCTATAGCACATAGTAAGGCGCAGTTGCGCCAGGTGACCAAATGATGTCCCTATACCCCACAGTATGGTGTAGTTACACCAGGTGACCAATATAGGTCCTTGTGGCACATAGCATGGTGCAGTTACAACCATGTGACCAATTGATGTCCCTTTGGCACATAGCATGGTGTTGTTACACCAGATAACCAAAAGATGTCCCTATACCACACCGTATGGTGCAGTTACACCAGGTGACGAATAGATGGCCCTATGTCACATATCATGGTACAGTTACTCCAGGTGACCAATAGATGTCCCTACGGCACATATTATGGTGTAGTTAAACCAAGTGACCAACAGATGTCCCTGTGGCACATACCATATTGCAGTTACACCAGCTGACCGATAGATTTCCCTGTGACACATCTTCGTGCACTTACACCAGGTGACCAATAGATGTCCCTATGGCACAAAGCATGGTGCAATTGCACCAAGGAGCAAATACATCTCCCTGTGGCACAAAGATGGTGCAGTTACACCAAGTGACCAATGGATGTTCCTACTGCGGAAAGCATGGTGCAGTTACACCAGGTGACCAATAAATGTCCCTGTGGCTCAGCATGGTGTATTTACACCAGTTGACTAATAGATGTCCGTATGGAACATAGTAAGGTGCAGTTATACCAGATGACCCATAGATGTCCCTATGGCACATAGCATAGTGCACTTACACCAGGTGACCAATAGATGTCCCTGTGGCACATATTATGGTGCAGTTACACCAAGTGACCAACAGATTTCCCTGTGACCCATAGCATGGTGCAGATACACCAGGTGACCAACAGATGTCCCTATGGCACATAGCATGGTGTTGTTGCACCAGGTGACCAAAAGATGTCCCTATACCACACAGTATGGTGCAGTTAAGCCAGGTGACGAATAGATGGCCCTATGGCACATATCATGGTGCAATTACTCCAGGTGACCAATAGATGTCTCAGCACATAGCATGTTGCACTTACACCAGGAGACCAATAGATGTGCCTGTGGCACATAGTATGGTGCACTTATACCAGTTGACCAATAGATGTCCCTATAGCACATAGTAAGGCGCAGTTGCGCCAGGTGACCAAATGATGTCCCTATACCCCACAGTATGGTGTAGTTACACCAGGTGACCAATATAGGTCCTTGTGGCACATAGCATGGTGCAGTTACAACCATGTGACCAATTGATGTCCCTTTGGCACATAGCATGGTGTCGTTACACCAGATAACCAAAAGATGTCCCTATACCACACCGTATGGTGCAGTTACACCAGGTGACGAATAGATGGCCCTATGTCACATATCATGGTACAGTTACTCCAGGTGACCAATAGATGTCCCTACGGCACATATTATGGTGTAGTTAAACCAAGTGACCAACAGATGTCCCTGTGGCACATACCATATTGCAGTTACACCAGCTGACCGATAGATTTCCCTGTGACACATCTTCGTGCACTTACACCAGGTGACCAATAGATGTCCCTATGGCACAAAGCATGGTGCAATTGCACCAAGGAGCAAATACATCTCCCTGTGGCACAAAGATGTTGCAGTTACACCAAGTGACCAATGGATGTTCCTACTGCGGAAAGCATGGTGCAGTTACACCAGGTGACCAATAAATGTCCCTGTGGCACATAGCATGGTGCACTAAGGTGACCAATAATGCGCCTGTGGCACATAGCATGGTGACTTACACCAGGTGACCAATAGATGCCCCTGTGGCACACAGCATGGTGCAGTTACAACCATGTGACCAATAGGTGTCCCTGTGGCTATCAGAATAGTTCACTTACACAAGGTGAGCTATAGGGGCCCCTATGGCACATTGCATGGTGACCTTACACCAGGTGACCAATAGATGTCCCTATGGCACATAGCATGGTGCAGTTACACCAGAAGATAAATAGATGGCCCTGTAGCACATAACATGGTGCATTTACACCAGGTGACCAGTAAATGTCCCTGTGGCACATAGCATGGTGCACTGAGGTGACCAATAATGCGCCTGTGGCACATAGCATGGTGACTTACACCAGGTGACTAATAGATGTGCCTGTGGCACATAGCAAGGTGCACTTATACCAGTTGACCAATATATGTCCCTGTGGCACATAGCATGGTGCAGTTACAATCAGGTGACCAATAGATGACCCTGTAGCACATAACATGGTTCAGTTACACCAGGTAACCAATAGATGTCACTGTAGCACATAGCATGGTGCAGATACACCAGGTGACTAATAGATGTGCCTGTGGCACATAGCAAGGTGCACTTATACCAGTTGACCAATATATGTCCCTGTGGCACATAGCATGGTGCACTTACATCAGGTTACTAATAGAGGTCCTTGTGGCACATAGAGCATGGTGTAGTTACAACCAAGTGACCAATAGACGACCCTGTAGCAAATAATATGGTGCAGTTACACCAGAAGAAAAATAGATGGCCCTGTAGCACATAACATGGTGCAGTTACACCAGGTGACCAATAAATGTCCCTGTGGCACATAGCATGGTGCACTGAGGTGACCAATAATGCGCCTGTGGCACATAGCATGGTGACTTACACCAGGTGACCACTAGATGTCCTTATGACTCACAGCATGGTGCAGTTGCAGCAGTTGACTAATAGATGTCCGTATGGCACATAGCACGGTGCAGTTACACCACATGACCCATAGATGTCCCTGCGGCACATAGCATGGTGCAGCTACACCAGGTGACCAATAAATGTCCCTATGGCACACAGCATGGTGTAGTAACACCAAGTGACCAACAGATGTCCCTGTGGCACATAACATGGTGCAGTTATACCAAGTGATCAATAGATGTCCCTATGGCACATAGCATGGTGCACATACACCAGGTGACCAATAGATGTCCCTGTGGCACATATCATGGTGCATTTACATCAGGCGACCAATAGATGTACCAATGGCTCAAATCTGGGTGCAGTTACACCAAGTGATCAATAGATGCCCCTGTGGCACAAAGCATGGTGCAGTTACAATAGATGACCAAAATATGTCCCTGTGGCCCATAGCATTGTGCAGTTATACCAGTTGAGGAATTGGTGTCCCTATGGCACGTAGCGTGGGGCAGTTACACCAGATGAAAAATAGATGCCTCTGTGGCACATTGCATGGTGCAGTTACACCAGGTGAACAATAGATGTCTCTGTAGCACATAGCCTAGTGCGCTTACACCAAGTGACCAATAGATGGCCCTGTAGCACATACCATGGTGCAGTTATACCAGGTGACCAATAGATGTCCCTATGGCACATAGCATGGTGCACATACACCAGGTGATTAATAGATGTGCCTGTGGCACATAGCAAGGTGCACTTATACCAGTTGACCAATATATGTCCCTGTGGCACATAGCATGGTGCAGTTACAATCAGGTGACCAATAGATGACCCTGTAGCACATAACATGGTTCAGTTACACCAGGTAACCAATAGATGTCACTGTGGCATATCGCATGGTGCACCTACAACAAGTGACCAATAGATGTGCCCGTGGACATAGCATATTGCAGTTACACCAAGTGACCATTAGAGGTCCCTGTGGCACATAGCATGGTGCACTTACATCAGGTTACTAATAGAGGTCCTTGTGGCACATAGCATGGTGTAGTTACAACCAAGTGACCAATAGATGGCCCTATGGCACATATCATGGTGCAGTTACTCCAGGTGACCAATAGATATCCCTGTGGCACATATGGTGCATTTACATCAGGCGACCAATATTTGTACCAATGGCTCAAAGCTGGGTGCAGTTAAACCAAGTGATCAATAGATGTCCCTGTGACACAAAGCATGGTGCAGATACACCAGGTGAGCAATAGATGCCCCTGTGCTACATAGCATGGTGCACTTACACTAGATGACCAACAGATTCCCTATGGCACAAAGCATGGTGCAGTTACACCAGGTGAGCAATAGGTGTCCCTGTGGCACATATCATGGCACAGTTATACCAAGTGACCAATCGATGTCCCTGTGGCCCATAGCATTGTGCAGTTATACCAGTTGAGCAATTGGTGTCCCTATGGCACGTAGCGTGGGTCAGTTACACCAGATGAAAAATAGATGCCCCTGTGGCACATTGCAGGGTGCAGTTACACCAGTTGAACACTAGATGTCGCTGTAGCACATAGCCTAGTGCGCTTACACCAAGTGACCAATAGATGGCCCTGTAGCACATACCATGGTGCAGTTACACCAGGTGACCAATAAATGTACCTGTGGCACATAGCATGGTGCACTTACACCAGGTGACCAATAAATGCGCCTGTGGCACATAGCATGGTGACTTACACCAGGTGACCAATAGATGTCCCTGTGGCACATAGCATGGTGCAGTTATACCAGGTGACCAATAGATGTTCCTATGGCACATAGCATGGTCTACTTACACCAGGTGACCAAATGATGTTCCTATACCCCTTAGTATGGTGCAGTTACACTAGGTGACCAATATAGTGGAGAGGTGTGGTGCAGCGGCCAGGGCAGCTGACTTCGGAGCACAGGGGTCACGGTTCGATCCCTGGCTCCGGCGGCAGCTCAGCTCAGTACCCTGTGACTCTGGGCAATAGCTAACTTAATTTCCACAACGGCCCCCAGCGCCTTGAGACCCGTAAGGGTGAGTAGTTCGCGCTTTACAAATACGGATTTAGATTTTTTAGATTTAGAATATAGGTCCTTGTGGCAGATAGCATGGTGCAGTCAGCTTCTGATTCTAAACATAATACTATGTTATCCCGTGTGTTTGATATAATTTCTGGAATAATCTTTATTTTATCAATATGTGCCCATTTTAGTTGGACTCCATTTTTTCTTGCTACAATTGGGGTTCCAATAAACTGGTGGTTAGGTGGGTCCAATGTAAGTACCTTTAGCTCTAGGGATAAAATGACGTGGTCACTAAAAATCAAAAAAGTATTTACTGCCTTGGTGGCACTTGTGCTAAGGGGATTTGTATTACCAATAGATGTCCCTGTGGCACATAGCATTGGACAATTACACAAGATGATCAATAGATATCAATGTGTCACATAGCATGGTGCACTTACACCAGGTGACCAATAGATGTCCCTGTGGCACATGGCATGGTGCAGTTATACCAGGTGACCAAAATGCCCCTGTGGCACATACCATGGTGCACTTACACCCGGGGACCAATAGATGTCCCTGTGGCACATATTATGGTGTAGTTAAACCAAGTAACCAACAGATGTCCCTGTGGCACATACCATATTGCAGTTACACCAGGTGACCAATAGATGTCCCTATGGCACATAGCATGGTTCAATTACACCAGGTAACCAATAGATGTCCCTGTGGCACGTAGCATGGTGCAGTTATACCAGGTGACCAATCGATGTCTAACTGGCACATAGCATGTTGCACTTACACCAGGAGATCAATAGATGTGCCTGTGCACATAGCAAGGTGCAGTTGCTCCAGGTGACCAATAGATGTTCCTATGGCACATAGCATAGTCTACTTACACCAGGTGACCAATAGATGTCCACGTGGCACATAGCATGGTGCACTTACACCAGGTGTCCAATATAGGTCCTTGTGGCACATAGCATGGTGCAGTTACAACCATGTGACCAAATGATGTCCCTATACCCTACAGTATGGTGCAGTTACACCAGGTGACCAATAGATGTCCACGTGGCACATAGCATGGTGCACTTACACCAGGTGACCAATATAGGTCCTTGTGGCACATAGCATGGTGCAGTTACAACCATGTGACCAATAGATGTCCCTATACTACACAGTATGGTGCAGTTACACCAGGTGACCAATAGATGGCCCTGTGGCACATATTATGGTGCAGTTACACCAAGTGACCAACAGATTTCCCTGTGGCACATAGCATGGTGCAGATACACCAGTTGACCAATATGTGTCCCTGTGGCACATAGCATCGTGCAGTTACAACAGTTGACCAACAGCTGTGTGTGTGGCACATAGCATGGTGCAGTTACACCAAGATAACAATAGATGCTTCTATGGCACAAAGCATGGTGCAGTTACACCAGGTGACCAATAGATGTCCCCGTGGCACATAGCATGGTTCAGTTACCCAAGGAGACCAGTAGATGTCCCTGTGGCACATAGCATGATGCAGTTACAATCAGGTGACCAATAGATGACCCTGTAGCACATAGCATGATGCAGTTACAATCAGGTGACCAATAGATGACCCTGTAGCACATAACATGGTGCAGTTACACCATATGACCAATAACAGCCCCTGTGGCACATAGCATGGTGCAGTTACACCAGGTGACCAATAGGTGTCCCTATAGCGCAAAGCATGGTGCAGTTACACCAGGGGACCAATAGTTGTACCTGTGGTGCATAGCATAGTGCACTTACACCAGGTGACCACTAGATGTCCCTGTGACACATATCTTGGTGCACTTACACCAGGTGACAACTAGATGTCCCTGTGGCATATATTATGGTGCAGTTACACCAACTGACCAACAGATGTCCATGTGGCACATATCTTGGTGCACTAAACCAGGTCACCAATAGATGTCCCTTTGGCACACATCATGGTGCAGTTACACTAAGTGACAAATAGATAATTCCTATTGCAGAAAGCATGTTGCAGTTACACCAGGTGACCAATAAATGTCCTATGGCACAAAGCATGGTGCAGTTACACCAGATGACCAATAGGTGTCCCTGTGGCTATCAGAATGGCTACCTTACACGAGTGAGCAATAGGTGTCCCTATGGCACATTGCATGGTGCCGTTACACCAGGTGACCAATATACGTCCTTGTGGCACATAGCATGCTGCAGTTACAACCATGTGACCATTAGATGTCCCTATGGCAGATTGCATGGTGTAGTCACACCAGGTGACCAAAAGATGTCCCTATACCACACAGTATGGTGCTATTACACCAGGTGACGAATAGATGGCCCTATGGCGCATATGATGGTGCAGTTACTCCAGGTGACCAATAGATGTCCCTGTGGCACATTGCATAGTGCAGTTATACCAGGTGACCAATAGATATCTCATTGGCACATAGCATGGTGCACTTACACCAGGAGACCAATAGAAGTGCCTGTGGCACACAGCATGGTGCACTTATACCAGTTGACCAATAGATGTCCCTATGGCACATAGCAAGGTGCAGTTGCTTCAGGTGACCAATAGATGTCCCTATGGCACATAGCATGGTGCAGTTACACCAGGTGACCAAATGATGTATCTATACCCGACAGTATGGTACAGTTACACCAGGTGACCAATAGATGTCCACATGGCACATAGCATGGTGCAGTTACACCAGGTGAGCAATATAGGTCCTTGTGGCACATAGCATGGTGCAGTTACAACCATGTGACCAATAGATGTACCTATGGCACATAGCATGGTGTAGTTACACCAGGTGACCAAAAGATGTCCCTATACTACACAGTATGGTGCAGTTACACCAGGTGACAAATAGATGTCCCTGTGGCACATATGATGGTGCAGTTACACCAAGTGACCAATAGATGTCCCTGTGACACATAGCATGGTGAAGATACAACAGGTGTCTCTATGGCACAAAGCATGGTTCAGTTACACCAGCTGACCAATATATGTCCCTGTGGCTAAGAGTATGGTGCACTTACACCGCGATACCAATAGATGTCCCTAAGGGCACAAAGCATGGTGCAGTTACACCAGATGACCCATAGATGTCCCTGCGGCACACAGCATGGTACAGCTACACCAGGTGACCAATAATTGTCCCTACGGCACATAGCATGGTGTAGTAACACCAAGTGACCAACAGATGTCCCGGTGGCATATAGCATATTGCAGTTTTACCAACTGACTAATAGCTGTCCCTGTGGCACATATCATGTTGCACTTACAAGTGACCAATAGATGTCCCTGTGGCACATATCGTGATGCAGTTATACCAAGTGACCAATAAATGTCCCTGTAGCACATAATCTGGTGCAGTTACATGAGTTGACCACAAGATGTCCCTATGACACACAGCATGGTGCAGCTACACCAAGTGACCAATAGACGTCCCTGTGGCACATATCATGGTGCACTTACAACAAGTGACTGATAGATGTCCCTGTGGCACACATTATGCTACATTTACATTGGGTGACCAATAAATGTACCAATGGCTCAAAGCTTGGTGCAGTTACAGCAAGTGATCAATAGATGTCCCTGTGGCACAAAGCATGGTGTAGTTACACCAGGTGACTAATAGATGTCCCTATAGCACATAGCATGGTGCAGTTACACTAGATGACCAAAAGATGTCCCTCTGGCATTGTGCAGTTATACCAGTTGAGCAATTGGTGTCCCTATGGCACATAGCTATTGGTCAACTGGTGTAACTGCACTATGCTGTCTGTTTGGCACATAGCATGGTGCAGTTACACCAGGTAACCAACAGATGTCCCATTGGCACATAGCATGGTGCATTTACACCAGGTTACCAATAGATGTCCCTAAGGCACATAGCAAGATGCAGTTGCTCCAGGTGACCAATAGATGTCCCTATGGCACATAGCATGGTCTACTTACACCAGGGGATCAAATGATGTCCCTATACCCCACAGTATGGTGCAGTTACACCAGGTGACCAATAGATGTCCACGTGGCACATAGAATGGTGCAGTTACAACCATTTAGCCAAAAGATGGTGCAGTTACACTAGGTGACCAATAGATGTACCAATGGATCAAAGCTTGTTGCAGTTACACCAAGTGACCAATAGATGTCCCTGTGACACATATCTTGGTGCACTTACACCAGGCGACCAATAGATGTCCCTATGGCGCAAAGCATGGTGCAGTTACACCAGGTGACCAATAAATGTCCCTGTGGCACATAGCATGGTGCACTGAGGTGACCAATAATGCGCTTGTGGCACATAGCATGGTGACTTACCCCAGGTGACCAATAGATGTCCCTGTGGCACATTGCATGGTGCAGTTACAACCATGTGACCAATAGGTGTCCCTGTGGCTATCAGAATAGTTCACTTACACGAGGTGAGCTATAGGGGCCCCTATGGCACATTGTATGGTGACCTTACACCAGGTGACCAATAGATGTCCCTATGGCACATAGAATGGTGCAGTTACACCAGGTGACCAATAAATGTCCCTGTGGCACATAGCATGGTGCACTGAGGTGACCAATAATGCGCCTGTGGCACATAGCATGGTGACTTACATCAGGTAATCAATAGATGTCACTGTGGCATATCGCATGGTGCACATACAACAAGTGACCAATAGATGTGCCCCGTGAACATAGCATATTGCAGTTACACCAAGTGACCATTAGAGGTCCCTGTTGCACATAGCATGGTGCACTTATATCAGGTTACTAATAGAGGTCCTTGTGTCACATAGCATGGTGTAGTTACAACCAAGTGACCAATAGACGACCCTGTAGCAAATAATATGGTGCAGTTACACCAGAAGAAAAATAGATGGCCCTGTAGCACATAACATGGTGCAGTTACACCAGGTGACCAATAAATGTCCCTGTGGCACATAGCATGGTGTAGTCACCAAGTGACCAACAGATGTCCCTGTGGCACGTAACATGGTGCAGTTATACCAAGTGATCAATAGATGTCCCTATGGCACATAGCATGGTGCAGTTACACCAGGTGACCAATAGATGGCCCTATGGCACAAAGCATGGTGCAGTTACACCAGATGACCAATAGGTGTCCCTGTGGCTATCAGAATGGTTACCTTTACACGAGGTGAGCAATAGGTGTCCCTATGGCACATTGCATGGTGCCGCTACACCAGGTGACCAATAGATGCACCTGTGGCACATAGCATGCTGCAGTTACAACCATGTGACCATTAGATGTCCCTATGGCAGATAGCATGGTGTAGTCACACCATGTGACCAAAAGATGTCCCTATACCACACAGTATGGTGCTGTTACACCAGGTGACGAATAGATGGCCCTATGGCACATATCATGGTGCAGTTACTCCAGGTGACCAATAGATGTCCCTGTGGCACATTGCATAGTGCAGTTATACCAGGTGACCAGTAGATATCTCATTGGCACATAGCATGTTGCACTTCCACCAGGAGACCAATAGAAGTGCCTGTTGCACACAGCATGGTGCACTTATACCAGTTGACCAATAGATGTCCCTATGGCACATAGCTTGGTCTACTTACACCAGGTGACCAAATGATGTATCTATACCCCACAGTATGGTGCAGTTACACCAGGTGACCAATAGATGTCCACATGGCACATAGGCATGGTGCAGTTACACCAGGTGACCAATATAGGTCGTTGTGGCACATAGCATGGTGCAGTTACAACCATGTGACCAATAGATGTCCCTATGGCACAGAGCATGGTGTAGTTACACCAGGTGACCAAAAGATGTCCCTATACTACACAGTATGGTGCACTTATACCAGCTGACCAATATATGTCCCTGTGGCTAACAGTATGGTGCACTTACACCAGGATACCAATAGATGTCCCTATTGCACAAAGCATGGTGCAGTTACACCAGATGACCCATAGATGTCCCTACAGCACACAGCATGGTACAGCTACATCAGGTGACCAATAATTGTCCCTATGGCACATAGCATGGTGTAGTAACACCAAGTGACCAACAGATGTCCTGGTGGCACATAGCATATTGCAGTTACACCAAGTGACTAATAGCTGTCCCTGTGGCACATATCGTGGTGCAGTTCTACCAAGTGACCAATAGATGTCCCTGTGGCACATATTATGGTGCACTTACAAGTGACTAATAGATGTCCCTGTGGCACATATCATGGTGCACTTACAAGTGACTAATAGATCTCCCTGTGGCACATATCGTGGTGCAGTTATACTAAGTGACCAATAGATGTCCCATTGGCACATATTATGCTGCATTTACATCGGGTGACCAATAGGTGTACCAATGGCTCAAAGCTTGGTGCAGTTACAGCAAGTGATCAATAGATGTCCCTGTGGCACAAAGCCTGGTGCAGATACACCAGGTGACTAATAGATGTCCCTATGGCACATAGCATGGTGCAGATACACCAGGTGACTAATAGATGTCCCTATGGCACATAGCATGGTGCAGTTACACCAGGTGACCAATTGGTGTCCCTATGGCACATAGCTATTGGTCAACTGGTGTATCTGCACTATGCTGTCTGTTTGGCACATAGCATGGTGCAGTTACACAAGGTGACCAATAGATGTCCCATTGGCACATAGCATGGTGCATTTACACCAGGTAACCAATAGATGTCCCTAAGGCACATAGCAAGATGCAGTTGCTCCAGGTGACCAAATGATGTCCCTATACCCCACAGTATGGTGCAGTTATACCAGGTGACCAATAGATGTCCACGTGGCACATAGCATGGTGCACTTACAGCAGCTGACCAATATAGGTCCTTGTGGCACAAAGCATGGTGCAGTTACAACAATTTAAGGGAGGAGCATCCTCATACTTAAAATCTGGGCCAATTTAAAAAACATTATTGTTATCCTGGTGTATGTCATTGTCATCCAACAAAATTTTAAAAGCAGCCAAAAACATGGGGGCATATTAGCAAGACCGGCGATAAAATTATCGCCGTTTTAGCGGCAGGAAACTGCCGCTAAAACGGCGATAATGGGCTTGCTAATATGCGTTATGGAATTCAATAGAAGCCCAGGTTAGATGTGCAGGACATCTAACCTGGGCTTCTATTGAATTCTATAACGCATATTAGCAAGCCCATTATCGGCGTTTTAGCGGCAGTTTCCTGCCGCTAAAACGGCGATAATTTTATCGCCGGTCTTGCTAATATGCCCCATGGTTTTAAAATCGTTGAAAAAAATGTTAAAAAATGTTAAAAATTAGCTATTCTTAGTCACCACTTGAAAAAGTCAATTCTGTCCCACTTATAAAAGTTGCATCACTACAAGCAGAATAAGGCCATGCTTTTTCAAGCGAAAGTGTTAATTTAGGAAATGTTCCAGATTTTGTTAGTTTATTTATGAAACGAGTGAAGAGGTCGAATTCTTTTCCAGGACGCTGTACCAAGCTGTACCATGCGTTCACGGTATTTCCGCTCCATGAGCTTGTTCGCCATTTCCTCGGAAATTGGGCTGTCCATTGCGTAGCAGTAATATTACAATCAGGACTCCTGCAATTAGGAACAGGATAAGCGGGAGACCTCCAAAGACGCTTCCCAATACGGAGTGTATAAAATTTGGGATAACTCCGAGGACTGTCTGAAAGGTGTTTAATAGTCCTGACCCTATGGTCTTAAATAGTTGTACAATACCGCTCGTATCGGACATATTGAAGATACGACCCACCATTTCTGCTAAATGAAAGGGGCAGTTTGTACGTATAAGCGCTTGTATCTCAGTCGAGGTCCTTGCAACTTGAAGTTCAAAGGTTTCTCGAGCGGAGGTTAAGGGCACGGGTTGCTGTAAAAGCATGGCTTTCAGTCTGCTCAAAGTATCAAATCGTATAAAGGAAACATTCAACGAAGGCCACAGCGGCGCCTCCCTGACTGTGTTCAGTGGCGGAAACAATAATTGCATACAGCAAGTAACCCTGGAGTTAACGGTGACCAGATAGGCGACGCCCGGAAGCATCCCGCAGCAACCTTGATCATTTAGCATCAAGTAACATCCATTCGAGAGCAGCTGGAAAACCGGCGTGATCATGGCCGCTGGGGTCCCTGACATGTGACAAGATAAGTTCCCTACTGAACCACTACATGCTCCATGCAGAGAAATATCCTGACACATGAGAGAACCGCTTAAAGCTTTCTTGCAGTTTGTACCACTCAGATACACTTCTCGATCCCCACTCCGGCATCGATATCTATATGGTAACTCCCAAGTTTTCTTAATGTATCCCATACCCATCTTTTCATATCTGCCTGCCTGCGCTCAAGGCAATATTGAAACTGAAAAGTAGTGACAAGTAGAGTAATTTGGCCATGAATTAGCCATTCGGTCGATGGCGATTCTGCTACAGTGAATGGTAATCTGTCCAGTTTCTCAATACGCAGCATTGTATATTTGGCTCCCATTTGTGCCATTTCTGTCTGTTTATCTGTTAGATTGTATTCTGAAAACAGGGACGTGGTGTTTATAAATCGACAGGACACATAGCCTGCACACAAAGATTGTAGCGTCCAGCTTAACATCATAATAGAACGCAACTGAGATTGCCCGTGTTGTAACAAGGCCAAATCTTGTTCTAATATGTTGATTGCCGAAGATACAATGTTGCCTAAGGAGTAAATCCTGGAGGTCAAAGTCGTTAACCCATTATCTACCACAGCTGATGCCTTTTCTAAGTTAATACGGTCTATTTCCCGTATCCTCTCTGCGGGCTCTTGTTGGGATATTTTCCAGTTTTCAATGTAATATGCATAAATGCCAGCATATATGAAACGTTTCGGACGTGATTTCCTAGGGCCTAATATAAGAAATCCCTAAGATCCATGTCAGGTGTGAGTAAGGTCAAGTGATGTTTCACTTCTGTGAGTGTTGAGGTTTCTAGCCAATCAAGGCACAACTTCCCAACACTATAGGATGTCTCTACCCCTGAGTGTTGTCTTTGTGCATAGCGTGGATCTGGCCTATGGATACTAAACCCTTTGGATGTATTCATAAATCTCTGCTGACATTTGTTTGTGTCAATGGGCCAAATCAGCCATTCTGTCCAAACAGGGTCTGATCTGTTGTACTGGATAACGTCATATAGTCTTACCCCATGTGTAGTTGAATTCTGCCCACCCGTCCATCTGTGATGGTGTTGGAAACCCAGGCGAGTTCAGTTCCTTGTTCTTGGCTAGTCCAAGACAGGATGTTTGTTGCACAGTTTCATTTAGATATATCTGGTGCGGAATGAGACATGCTCTGAAAAGCGCTTCTGTTCCCTGGACTTGCCAGTCCCTAGAACCCCAGATTGTTTTTAAATCTATTGTGTCTTTCCATAGGTCAAAACCCTGTGTAGACAACTGGGCCATGAAGGAAGCAGAGTAAATCGGTTTGGTGTTTGTCAACATAATTTTCTGAGCTGTTTTTGCCATTTTGTAATAAAATGACGTTAGGTCAGATGTGTTGAACTCTGAAAAATATGTAAATTTCTGTGCAAAGGTTTGCGAGCTACATTTTGGTGGTGTTGGGCAGTGTTCCCACTGGTGGTATTCAAATACATTTCTAGGTGTTATAGATTTGTGTAAGAAATGATGACCATAATGCTGGTAACAGTACAATGTATCATAGTCTGAAGTACCTTCTAACATTTCATTGTTCGGTAATGCTGCAGTTTTTTCTAAATCAGACATTGTTATTCACAGTTTCAGAGTCCCAATCATCAGAAAATGTACTGGAGGTAATGATATCACTTAAAGAAATTTTAAATACATGTTTAAGCTTTAAAAGTTAAGTCGGACCAAATATATCGAAATCAATCTTGTCCCATATTATACCGTCCGGTATAGGAACTGCTGTGATATTCACTGAAGACAAGTCTCTTGGTTCACAATGTTTAGATTGGTGTAGCTTTAAAATTAAATTAACCTTTTGGGCTGTAGAGCTCTGTTGAAGGTATCGTCCATTAATAAGCATACTAAAAGTTATAATTAAACCTAGCCAGAAAATGAAAAATAGAATCCCAGTGATATACCATAGTTCTGTCCAAGGTGACACTAGGTAAGTCTTTTTTAAAAAGTTGAGAAAGTTAATGAGTTTTTGTTTGTGTGATTTTTTGGCTGGCGTTGTTTCCGGCTCGCTTGGATCCAGTAAAAACGTATCAAAGTTCATGAAGTAGCCAGAAGGAGTTTGATCAATTGTTGGAATCGCATCGGGATTTGTTGAAATCGGATTTTGCTCTTGACGAGGCATGTTGGCGTAGACATCTGTAGTCGGTCTGATTGCAACTTGGTGGTTAAGTTGATTTTCATTTTGAAGTCGAACTTCTTGTTGAAGTGGAATGAGTTCCATAGCATTGTTGCTTAGTCCTTCATTCAGTACAGGTGGCTCTTCAAACGTGATGAGTCTTTCTGTTTGAACTTCTTGGATTGTAGCGAGAGGAGGGCGTCTGCTACTGTGGAGTCCACGTGGCCTACTGTTTAGTATCGGCCACATAGAGTGGTTTGATTAAGTCGATTGAGACAAAACTTTTCTCCTTTTTTCCGGCAAGAGGCGGCAGAAGTACAGTTCTTGTGCCTTGGATGGCTAGGTCTGGTACAGCTGTTCTGTAAGATGGCCCAAATTCTTTCTTGTCTGCAATCTTCTCTCTGACCAGATCCCCGACTTTTGGGATCCAGACAGGTCTTGCCGTTACTGCCTTGACTTCCTCATTGGCGGTATGTTTTAAGTGGACGTTGCTTTGTGTCCTGGATTCATTTAGATCCTGTAAAACAGCCAAACGATCATGGATATCAAATTGTTTTTCATCCGCCACTGCGCCTTCACAATCAGGATCAGGTACCCACATTCTTGTCCCAAATAGGACCTCGTAAGGGTGACACCCCCTAGAGAGCTTCTTGGCTGGTTGTTAATTGCTCTTTGGACCCCATAAAGGTGACTGACCCAACTACCGCCCTTACCTAATACCCTAGCTGTTAAAGATTGCTTTAAGTCACGGTTTTTTCTCTCCACAACTGAATTTCCCTCAGGGTGGTACGGAGAGGAGTACCGCAATGCTACGCCCATTCCTTCCATGGCCTCTTTGTAAGCCCGAGAGCTAAACGCCGGGCCACGGTCAGAATGTAACGTGCCAACTGCGTATGTGCCGATAAAGACTCGCAAATCTTTTAAAACAGTTCGAGCGTCAGCCAAGCGCTGAGGCCAGAACCATAGGAATCTAGAGCAGGAATCCACTGCAACCATGATATATTTCTTGGCCCCATCTGACTGTAAGGGGCCGCAGTGGTTCAAATATACACAAGCAAGAGGTTTGTCTGATTTCAACAATGGTGTCTGCGCTGGGCGTGCTACGGTGGAGCCTTTCATCTGCTGGCAGATGTCACATTTCAAGACGTAGTCTTTTGTTAACCCTGGCCACCAATAGCGCTGTTTCAATAAAGAAATAGTCGGTGTAACGCCTGTATGCGCAGAGCCCAAACCCTCATGTGCTGCTAGAATTAAACCTTGCCTACGATCCATATTTGGTATTACTCTATCCCCCACTCCAGGAATCTGAGCATATGGAATGTTGTGTGCATCTAACTTGTAGGAGTATTTGAGTGGAAATGTTTTAGGTACTGTTGTGCTGCCTTTGCGAGAAGCAATGACAGCTACCATAATCTCACCGTCTATCCTCGTTCTTGAACGAGTGATTGCAGCTACGGACGCTGTCCGTACAGCCCCCTTTGCGGCTTCATCATCCAATGAATTCCCTTCAACGTGAATGCCATCACGCTGATGACTGTGTATGTGTCACGTGAGCCCTCAGTAGGTCGTTTTGCAACTCCACTACCTGTTCCCATAGCATTTTATGCTTAATTGTGCCACCTTTTGCATCTTTAAACCTGTTTTGTTCTCAATGATACAAGTATTGATTGTATGACTGTACACAGTAAAAGGAATCACACACAATTTTTTTTTAACAATTCTTTTTATTAAACAGTTGCTGGTGAATGGTACAGTACAAAAGACCAGGTAGTTTACTTTTCTCAGTACGCATGGATGGAGGGATAAACAGACAGTACACATGTGAGGAACATCACTAAGGAAGAGGATCATCATAATCAACAGTACAAGGTGGCGTACAAATCTCTCCTCTGTACAATTCCACGGATTCCAGACTCGACTCCACTTCCTTGGGCACCCCCTTGCCAAATACACCGTCTTTTCCCTAAACATGCACCAATCCAGGTTTCTTTCCCAGGCCTCCAGTGTAGTTGAGCAATATTTCTCTTTGCCAGCATGAGCCCCAGAGTGACCCATTGTGTCTGAGAAGTGTCCAAGTCTGTTGGCTCCCAGATATTAAGGAGGCATCGTCTAGCCTCGGGACGGAGGGAGATTCTCATTACCTGGTTGATCGTGTCGTGCACTTGACGCCAATAAGAGTTGATATGTGTGCATTCCCAAATGATGTGCATAAACGTTCCGATCTGGCCACAGCGTCGCCTGCATTCCCCTGTCTCCGACCACCCCATGTGTATTAATCTAGGGCCCGTTATGTAGATCCTATGGAGGATCTTCAGCTGAACCAGTCGCAAGCGTGCCGGGATAGCCACCTCTTTAGGGGAGGATACTGCTGTTTGCCACTCCTCGTCGTCCAGTTCTATCCCATCTTGTGCCCACCTATCTCGCAGTGTCCGGAGGGGGTTTGTCATGTGATTAATTAGTTTTTTGTAAATTAAGGATATCGTTTTGTCAGGGAGATGACCATCTAAGATTCTGTCCTCCAGAGGGGAGACCTCCGGGGGATCCGCCCCTATAGGCCATAAAGACTGAAGTGAGTGTGAGACCTGTAAATAGCGAAAAAATTCAGTATCCGCCAATTTATATTCGCCCTGAAGCGTGCTGAAGGGTTTGGGCTCCCCTTTTCCCCAGACATCTTTAATAGCTGAAATCCCAATAAGGTCCCACCTATCGAAGCCCCTTGTCCTCCACAGGTCGCCCAATTTCTCCGAGTCCCAAAGAGGGGTAGCCAATGTGAGTTTGTGCCTCCAACCAAGATAATTAGTGGCGTCATGCCAAATTTGCACTGAGTGCTTCGTGGGGCCAGTTAGTTTGAACCGGTTAGGTCGGGAGTATAACGCCCTACCATAAGTGCCCCCGGAAGGAGCCATCTGTCCATGGCGTAGCCCGGGTCATCCACACGGCCGTATGTGCCATGATTAATGGCTGCCAGTTGGGAAGCCCAATAGTATTTCTTGACATCAGGGAGACTGATGCCTCCATCATACCAAGACAACGTTAGTTTGCTCAAGGCGATTCGAGGCCTGCCGTCCCATAATAGGTCTCTTTGCAGGCCCTCCACCTCCCGAAAGTAACGTGCTGGGACTACATCCAAGGTATTTTGTAGGGCATATAAGAATCGCGGTAAGGCCATCATCTTAAACAGAGTAGCTCTGCCCAGGAGTGAGATAGGGAGCGTCTTCCAGTTATTAATATCACTTTTAAGTCTGCGAAGAGGAGGAAGAAGGTTTTGGGCATAGCGGACCGAGGGGTCCAGTGAAATGTATATCCCCAAATATTTGAATCCAACCGAGTTTGTTTGTATTGGACAGTTCCGGGGAGGGACAGGAGGGTCTCCCCTCAGTACAAATAATAGGGATTTTCCCCAATTGATAGAAAGTCCAGAAAATCGGCCGAAAACTGCGAGAATATCCATCACCACTACAAGAGAGTTCCTAGGGGAGGCCAAATAAAGTAAAATGTCATCCGCGTATAAGGATATGCGGTCCTCCCTTCCGGGGGACCACCGCAGACCCATTATCCTTAGATCCCAGCGTATCCAGGCGGCCAGGGGCTCCAAGGCCAAAGAGAAAAGAAGGGGGGACAGAGGGCAACCCTGTCGAGTTCCCCGACTGAGCAAGAACTAGGCTGACACCTTGTTGTTCACCACCACTTGAGCCAGTGGTTCAGAGTATAAGAGACGCACCCATTGAATGTATTCCGGCCCAAATCCCAGCTTTACCATAACTGCCCATAGGTATGGCCATTCGATAGTGTCGAAGGCTATGGTCGCGTCCAAAGACACAATCACCGCCGGCTCGCAAAGGGTGCCGGCTCTATCTATCACCCCATGCACTCTACGGAGATTCAGAGCTGTATTTCTATGAGGCATAAACCCGGTTTGATCTGGATGCACCAGGCCTCCGATCACCTTCACCAAGCGGTTGGCTAAGAGCTTGGCTAAAATCTTGGGTTCGGCGTTTAAAAGAGAGATGGGCCTATATGAGGCACATTCCGCCTTATCCTTTCCTTCCTTGTGGATGGTGACAATAGTAGCCATTCGTTGTTCCCGGGGCAACGTTCCCACCTCCCTAGATTCCAGAAACATAGCGTTCAAATATGGGGCTAGTTTATCTGGTCTCAACTTGTAGAGCTCAATGGGAAGTCCATTCGGGCCCAAAGCTTTCCCAGAATTCAAGGAACGGATCGCTTGCGCGGTTTCATCGGCTGTAAGGGGGCTATCCATATAGTCTCGATCCTCACAGGAGAGGCAGGGAAGCTTAATATCCCTCAACAGCTCCTGAGAGTCCGTTTCAGTGTGGGAGGAGACCGCCGTATAGACCGATTGGAAATGATCAGCAAACCTGTCCGCTATTTCCTGCGGTTCCGTGACCAAAACGCCTCCTTGTACATTGAGCTCTGGGACCAGCCGACTCGCCCATTCCTTCTTGTCCAGCCACGCTATGAGCTTCCCGGCCTTGTCTCCCTGGTCATAAAGCCTGCCCTGCTGCTCTCTACTCAGGGCCCTGGCCCTATCCGAGACCAACGCTTTATAGTCGTGCTGCTTCATACTCAACAAGTGGATCTTCTCCGGCGTAACCCCAGATTCCAGTTCCCTTTCTAGACTATATATGTCTGTCTCAAGTTCGAGGACCTCCTTTTGCTTGTCTCTCTTAGAGCTAGATATCAAAGACAGGGCTTGTCCCCGAATTACTGCCTTGAATGCTTCCCACAAGGTCCGGGAAGAGGGCACCGATCCCACATTGTCGGAAAAATATTCGTCAATAGCTTTGATAAGCTCCTGACGGATCTTGGGGTTACGTAAGTACCAAGGGTTAATTGGGGCCAATCTGCCCACTCCGCCCATACCTACTAACAGGTGAACCCAGACAGGTGAGTGATCAGAGATACCTCTGGCTAAGTGTTTGATGTTGTGTATATATGTCGCTTGCGCAGCTGGTATGTTAGAGTAATCTAAACGGGAGAGACTGTTGTGTGCCCCAGAGTGGAAGGTGTGTTGCGCCTGGCCCGGGTGGTACACTCTCCAGCTATCGACCAGTCCCATCGCCTCAAGGAAATCAGGCAACCATCGGGCAGACGGTACTATCTCTCGAGGGGGATATCTATCTAACGTACCCGAAACCACTGCATTGAAGTCTCCTCCCAGGACCAGGAGCCCATCCGGAAGGGCGAGCAGGGCTGCCCAAATCAGCAAACGTTGTACCCTGTAGGCCTGGGGGAACATAGACAGACATAAAGGCAATGTGCCGGCCCTCCCACATCCCGGAAACACCGACGTATCTGCCTCTATCATCTCCCCATGTGGAGCTAACCGCCAGCGGGAAGTTGTTCCTTGTCATAATACCCACACCCCTGGATCCCGAGGTGAAACCAGAGTGCGCAATCAGTTTATACCCCCCTCTGTGCATTGCCTTGCATAGATTCCCAACCAGATGTGTCTCCTGGAGTAAGACTACATCGGGTGAGTGCCTCCTGATGTATTGAAGTACTACACTTCGTTTGATTTTGTCCCCTAACCCGTTAACATTCCAGCTCATAATTTTTACATTTTTATCCCCCATCATGCCTGTATTGCAGAATATAGATCCAGCAACTCCGGGCTTGTACTCTTTCAGCAACTCTATTGCAGGTGTATATGTCCATTGCACCAATGAAACAAATATAACAAAGAACAAAAAAACAAATTGTACCACCCCAACAACCCCCACCCCGCTGCCCTGCACTCTAGGCTTAGAACTGCCCATCGAAAACTTGCAGAGTGCCTGTCGCCCTAGAAAGAAATTCAGAGAAAGAAAAGAAGGGGGAAAAGTGAGCTCCATGTCCCCACCCCTAACCAGGCCGAGTGTAACACCCCTGGCAGGTAAATGTCAAGAAACATATATGGCATCACCAGTCCCCATAATAAAGCGCAGATATCCCGCTCACCCCCGCCCATCCCACATCGATGACCCCATTACGTAGTTCAAAGCCGCAAGCCTCAGAGATCTACTTCAGATCGGTGAAATGTCCGCCTGTGTCCCAGTGCCGCGATCCGCCTGGCCCTTCGCTCCGCGATGCTCGATCCACTCTGCCACTGCCTCGGGCTCGTCGAAAAACCATGCCCGTCCCTCCGCCTCCACCCGGAGACGTGCCGGGAACAGCATTGAGTATTTCAGACCCCTCTCTCTCAGGCCACGCTTCACAGTGAGGAAAGACCTCCTTTGCTTTTGTACTCTCTGTGTAAAGTCCGGGAAGAAGGAGATGGCAGCATTTTCATATCGGAGGGGTGCCCCCGCTCTGGAGTTCTGGAGAATAGTGTCTCTGTCCCGATAGTTCAAGACCCGAGCCAGCATGGGCCGCGGGGGAGCGCCCGGTTTGGGACGGCCGCCCGGGACCCTGTGAGCACGTTCGATAACAAAAAATTTGCTGAGGCCTTTGGGCTGCAGGTGTTTAAGAATGAGGTCCTCAACGAATAGGTCCGGGGATTGCCCCTCCGCTTTTTCCGGCACTCCTAGGATGCGGAGATTATTGCGCCGGAGTCGACCTTCATAATCATCCAGCTTGAGGTCCATGTACTTGTGTGAGTCCTGGAGTTCGTGCATCTCCCTTTGTAATTGTGTGACATCCCCGACGAGACTGGTGGTCGTTATCTCAACCTGCTTGACTTTTTCGTTAAGCTTCCCCAGGTCGGACCTAATAAGGTTAATGTCAATCGCCATGGCATCCATTTTGTGCTCGAGAGAGGTTTTAACTCCAGCAATTGCCCCCATGACATCCGCGAGAGATAGCTCTTGTTCCTCTTCCCCTGGGTGTCCCTGATTGGTCTCTGCCGACAGTCTGCTCCGCTGAGGGTCTTTAGTGACTGTGTATCTGTCCAATTTGTTAGTCTGCACCTGCTTCGCCGCACGGGACCCGGTCCCCCTGCGATCCCCGGCAGCAGCCATCTTACACAACCAACTGGGCTAGAATAGTGGAAGCAGGCAGAGGCACCAACCACACAGTGCCCACCAGTAAGGTCTATCAGGTAGGATACCGGCAGCTACAGCGCAGGCCCCAGGGGTCTGAGAGCAAGTCCTGCACTGTCCAGGGGGGGGGGGGGGGGGGGTCCCTCAAGTCGGGTCCGGACAGCTGAGCGCCCCCGGGACCCAGGCGGGTGACCAAACGCCGCTACGGTACCTGTGTGCAGCGTCTTCCGGCCCCGGGACCACAAGCGATAGGGAGGTTCCCCTCAGTTGGAACGCACCCGCCGCCATTACTCTGCTTCCGGCGGGTGCGCTTCCCGCAGTTCCAGTTGTCAATGCGGGGGAGCTTTGTCAGCTTCAGGGCCCAAGGGCAGTCACCACCTCCGCTGCTGGTCTCGCCTGTCCCCCCGTAGCCCCGCCTCGATATCGCACGGCGGTACCTCCACCACTCAGGTCGGGACTCCCCTCCGGCGCCACTGTTCACTGTGGGCCCCGGCGCTCAGATTTCCCGCAGGCCGCAACACTCCGGAGCTGCTATCTCCCCTATTGGGGCTGCTCGATGCGCCGGAACAAGCGGGCTGGGGACCGCTACCACTCCGATCTCGGGGGGTGTCGACTGGTGTCACGGATGTGTTGCAGGATAGACGTGGGGCAGGGACACTCGGCGGAGCTACTTCACTACGCGGCCATCTTCGATCCGCGCTTGGCCACGCCCCCCGAATCACACACAATTAGTGTGGGGAATTCGTGATCCGTATTTACAAGTGCCAGTATCAGTGCTTTTAATTCTGCCAACTGAGCGGTGCAGTCTCCCAGAGATTGTGTTTTAGTGCAACTTGGATGGAACTTTCCATCGCGCATGCAATCTTTAACGATTGCACACGCTGCGCTGTAAGCTTGCTTACTCCCTATGGCCGGTTGAGCAGATCCGTCAGTGTAAATAATGTATTCATACTGATCTAGAGGCAAAATCTAATTTGGTAGAAGATATTCTTGTTAGTATTGCAGAAATGCTTGTGCTTTTAAACCTGGATCAAATCTGTATTCAACATCCGTTGCAGTAAGAGAATTAGCCCATTGTATCCATCTGGGATGTAAGGTTTTCGCATTTGGAATGCTAGCCTTTGTAACAGCCTCTAAAGCTGGTACTGGGGTCATGACTATTATGCGCTTTCCCTGAGCCAGAGCTCTTTCTCTTGCTACAGCGGTCTGCACTGCTGTCAGGATTTTTTCTGTTGAAGTGAAACGCATCTCTGCGTTTGTGTACAGGTGTTATTTGTATGCGATTGGTACCGTTTCACCTTCATTGAAGGTTAAGTAAGTGTACCCGCATTGACCCTCTATTACTCGGATCACTAAGTTGCGTACATTTACAAGTGTCTGTAAGTGTTTTGAAGCTATCATGTCTTCTTGTAGTGAACGTAGGATGTTTGTATGTTCCTGCGTCCATTGTCTGACTGAAAAATCAGGTTTATTAAGCCGTAGAAAGGTTTTACTCTTTCTGCGTAATCCAAAATGAATGTTCGACCAAAATTTAGGAATCCCAGAATTGATTGTAAATTCTTTAACGATTTTGAAGGTTGGAGCAGCGCACACTTTTCTAAAAAGTTAGCTGCTAGGCTTTTTCCTTCACTTGACAGCTCATACCCTAAGAACAGGACATTGAGATGGGCAATTTTGGATTTTTTTAAATTTAATTTATAGCCCTCAGAGGTGAATCCCATAATAATGGTGCTCACCCTGGTCAAGTGCCTTGGTAAGTCATCGTCCGTCAGATAAATATCATCCACATAGGACAATGCTTCTTCATCCAAATTTTGGAGTAACTCGGTTACCCTTGCTGAAAACAACCCCGGGCTATTCTTATACCCTTGGGGGAGTCGACAAAATTGCCGTTGGGACCCTAGCTCTGAGAATGCGGTCAAATACCTGCTTTCAGGTGCTATATTTGGGCAGAAAAATCCATTTGAGATATCAAGTGTAGTTTTGTATTTTTTCCGCATAATGTTATTCATTAATGCAGCACTGTGTGCATTTTGGACAGCGAATGTCTTTCTGCAAGTGTTTAAATGTCTGTAATCTAAAATTAGACGATATGTGTTGTCTGGTTTTGATACGGGGAACAAAGGATTGTTCATTGGTGAGGTGCAATTTTCTATCACCTCTTGGTATTCAAGTTGATCTAAGATCTCCATGACCTGTTTTTTAGCTTCTTGCTTTATAGGATATTGCCTTTGAGCATTTGGTGAAACTTTTAACGGGATCATGTCGTGGGTTGAATCCTCATCCCAACCAGCATGATTTTTGTACAATGCCGGAGCTAGGTCAACCGCCCACTCCTGCGCATATGCATGTTTTAAATGTATGGGAACGAGGTCGGAAAAGGCTGGAAAAATGATCTCTTCTCCCCTGGGGCACTCCATGACAAATGCTGGCGGCCAGTCTTGTTCTGCTAATAGAATGCCATAACCTGATGATAGATTTTTCCAAAAGAGACTTTTTATTTTTCTGGGTCTGTCCCCCTCCCATCCGGAGTGTTATTTCTTGTAACTTATGTGGGACGCTTACCCGAGTATCGGGTGTTTCCACCGTGATATACTCACGCAACTCCGCTGTCACCAGAAATTCCTTCAGGTTCTGGCGAGCTATTGGTACTTCTGCCGCGCTGTCTAGCATCGTCAGAGCCCATTCCCCGTTCAGAAGCTGTGTCCTCAGAATTCTGGGCATGTCTGATCTTGAGACATGCTACCTTCTTTTTGAACTGAGGTTTTGGTTTATCTTCTTTTTTAGGTGCGTAGTCCGCAGCGCGATGCGTGTCTCTGGACTTTGTACGCTCCTCTTGTCTTTGTTCTGACCGTCCTTCCCTCTCAGAGTTTTTTGATGAACCCTGAAAGGAACGAGAGGAACGTGTATCAGTATCCTGATACCTGTCAGGTTTCCTAATATTATCCCTATTCCTGAGGGTATACCTCCTTTCACAGGGCTCCTGTTGAGGAGACCTGCCTCGGGATTGAGTTCTGCTGTCTTTTGACTTTTGTTGTTTTTTATTCTCCCACTTCTTTTTAGAAGAAGTAGGTGTCTGCTTTGTAGTGTCCTTTTCAGAACTGCCCACTAGTTGTGGTTTTAATGCTTTCCCACCTAAACTGTCTCTACCTAATTCTGCATATGCAGTTTCAATTATTTTGGGTAGTTCGTGTTGTTGATCTACTGGACTGAACTCCCTTCGGCGTTGGTGGATCGCCACTGAAGCTGCTTCCCCCTTAATGTTAGCTAGTATTATGGCTGATACCCGTTCGTACTTACCTAGTACCTTCATCCCTAAGTTAAGGGCAGGCTCTGCTCCGTACTCATTTTGTATCTGTCTCAATACGTCAGGTACTACTGCTAATGACGGGATACCATGCGTTCTGGTGTATAAGGCAGCAAAGACTGTACCCCAAGAGGTGCAGTCCTCTATTTGTGCTGTGATCCCCATGGGCAAGCAGATTGTTAGTATTCTGTGTTTATCACAGGTGGTAGTATTCGGGAATACTGCCTCAAGCTGAGTTATTTTCGGAGCTATCCAGAATGGTATTTGTTTGCGTTTTGCAGACATTTTGCCCATTACCGCGTGTAATGTTTGAGGAGTAATTTTATTTCCTGTACCCTGAGCTGGAGTACTATTTGCTGCACCTGGTGCAGGTTGGATTGTTAAAGTCCTCATGACAAATTGCGTCAGGTTTCTGTAGATTTTAATTAAATCTGTGTGTTGTACGAGTAAGTCTCCTGGTGGCATTGTGGCAATGTCAGGATGTGGTGTGTAGGCCGCTAATATTGGCCATGTGGCTCCTTCTCCTCCGTGTGGGCCTAACCTTACTCTTCTTAGTACGTGGGGTAGGGCGCCATTAAATCAGTAATAATGTTCCTGGTAAGTGAGTGGAATCTCTATGTCCTCAAACAGACAATATTCCGGTGGTGCATCTCCTTCTATATAGTAGTGAAAAGTCTTTGTTGTTGCATTTGCTGGCTGCTGGGAATGTAACCAATGAATAGAATACCTCTGTTTTGTTTGATTCGTGTGCCTCAATCACGAAAACTACCATGCCACCCTTAGCTTGTAAACCATTTTCTAATAGTCTTAGGGTGACTGTCATTCTGATTTTTGGTGCACTCTGTATTGCATCCGTAGGATCTTCTGCAAAATTCAGTTCAACTCTCTCTGCCCTTACCTTGGCATCAGTCATGTTTAGATGAAGAAGTATTCCAAGGGAACTAAGATAAGGTGTTATGCACAATTTTAGGAACACTATGTCCTTTCAAGCTTGAATAACCAACAGCTAATCAATAGTATTTTTGTACTACTCAGCTGCGGCGGATTTTGTGCCCACCCACTCCAGACGTCTCTGGGGTTTTGTGAGTAGGTTCTCTGACAATAGCACAACTGAACTACTCAGATTCTACTATTAAATAAGTACCCAACCAACGTTGGTGGCGCCATGTCGTGTAGTTCCTATAGTACCCATGCAGGACCTGCGCGTGGTGGGACTGTGTGCTTGGTGGCAGACTGGCTCTGTGCACCCCAACTGCGTATGTTAGCCTGTTTTGCATTAGCTAGCTCACAGTGCCACTAGAATCTCCTCTTATCGGGGAGAGATTAGTTTCTGGCAACCTTAGATCATGTCAACCCTGATCCCTCAGAATCGTGGAAACAATGTACTACTTTTCGCTCAGTCACTCGTGCTTACTTGTTCGGTTTGTCTCAGAGAGTTACACAGAATAAACTGTCTGGCCGTTTCAATAAGTATTTATTGAACAGTTGTTCTAGTGTAGAATATATGTGCTGCAACAACCAGCAAACAGTAGCAGAGATATATTATCAGCAGTACGATAAAAGTGAAAGGATAATACAGTTCTACCATATTGCAATAATAATGGTTACATACATGAATATATAAAATGCGTTATAAAAGTGCACATACTCCTACGATACCTAACTAGATGTACCCAAGTGTACCGAGCATGTGTGTAGGTCTAAAAGCCTAAGAGCCAAGAATCCCTCTAGGATTTAGTCGAACCCCATTACCTGAATAGAGAGAGTGTGGGACCCCATCCTGGTCTCGAGTTGGACACCCCGCAAGGGCTGTGTTAGACCGCTGTCAGCTAGAGCGACTGCATGCGTCAGCGTCTCTGGTCAGTGTGTCGGCATGGAAGTCTCGGTTCCCTCTATCCTACTGTGGCAAGATGCGGTGTATTTATACCCTAAAGTGTCTCGTCCCTCAGTATGGTGTGTATTGGTCTTTGTTAGACATGAGGAAGACGTCAGGGGTGAACTTTGTACATACACATTATGCAGGTAATGTAGCTGGTGAATGCTCATGCATAATTTATGAGTACATTGTAGGCCTGTGTTCAGGAAAAACCCTTCAGTGTTCAACCCACAGACTAGATAACGTTCAACCCTCAGTGTTCGTTGCGTACTGTAGGGAACTAATGTAGGTGAAAGATCATGCCTATATAAGGACATTGGAGATCATGACTATATAGGGCATATACGATTATGACCATAATAGGGCCTATACGATTATCTCTATATTAGGGCATATATGAACATGTCTATATTATGGCCTCTATATGAAACATAACAGCAGTTACAGCAGGTGACCAATAGATGTCCCTATGGCACAAATCATGGTGCAGTTACACAAGGTGACCAATAGGTGTCCCTGTGGCAAAAAATTTAAAGTCCGTTTTTATATAGCGTTGCTACTCACCCTTACGGGTCTCAAGGCGCTGGGGGCCGGAGTGGAAATTAAGTGAGCTATTGCCCAGAGTCACATGGTGCTGAGCTGAGCTGCCGCCGGAGCCGGGGATCGAACCGTTAACCCTGTGCTCCCGAGTCAGCTGCCCTGGCCGCTGCACCACACCTCTCCACCTGAGAGTGGCAAAGAATGGTTCTTACACCAAGTGACCAATAGAAGTTCCTGTGACACATATCTTGGTGCACATACACCAGGTGACCAATAGATGTGTCTGAGGCACATACCATGGTGCAGTTACACCAGGATAATAATAGATGTCTCAATGGCACAAAGCATAGTGTAATTACACCAGGTGACCAGTAGATGTCCCTGTGGCTAACAGTATGGTGCGCTTACACCAGGATACCAATAGATGTCCCTGTGGCACATAGCAAGGTGCAGTTGTGAGAAGTTGGCCTGGCATATGCTGTCCACTAATTATAGTGGGCACCTTGCACCAGTCCAAACAACCCCTTATTGGAGATAGGTTAAAGACAACCTTTATTGAAAGCTACCCTAGTGGTAGCTATGGAGAGCAGCCTTCAGGCTAAGTCTTGAAGGAATGTAAAGCAGCTTGTTTTACCAGTCTATAATCTCTTGAGTGATCAAATGAAAGAGCACCACACCAGGTATATATTCAAAATATATGTATTTATTGCTAAACACACCCCTCTAGTCTCTTTATGAGGCTAGAGTTCGAAGTACATAAGTTAGAAGATATTAAATCACAGTAATAGCACAAATACACGTTTGGGCCCTAGGGGCGTACCAAACCATATACCAATAAAGTGGTATGCGAACCACGACTGAACTAGACACTAGGCCTAGAGCCTCTAGAAGTGCTTGGAGCACAAGGAACCACCCAAGGTAGTGACACGGGACCCACGGGAGACGCGTGCAGTGTAAATACACAACCGCAATACGCCGTTAACTTCTATGGAGAAAGTCGGGATCGGGAAAATAGAGGAAAGGGACACTTAAAAGAGGACTAGGACAAAACCCTTTGAGATCTAGGACTTTGAAGAGTCTCTACCCACGGGAGCACCGGAGTACTTGTGTTACCTCACCCAGGGAAGCCGGGTGCATAGGTGCCTTTCGGGGTCGGGTTTCGTCGTCGATTCGAATGGCGATCTGCTGCAAAGTGCTGCTGGCGGCCAAGAGAAAAGTGTCCGAGTGGATCCAAGAGTGGATCGGAGTTCTGGTGAACCTGAAAGCAGAGGGGACAGAGTCTGGGTCACTAGCCAGTGACCAGGAAGGCGATGGACAGATGCCCACCGATGTCGAGTGCTTCAGGTGCGTTGATGGTCGTCTTGACTCTTCAGCCACAAGGTCCAGGAGGCGTTGTCGGCGACCAGGAGCAGGATTCGGGCTGGTACACGATTTCTGTCGAGTGCTGAGGTGTCGGCGACCGGATTGGACCCAACAAGCCTTGGCAACGGCAAGTCTCGAGTAAGATGTAGATCGTCGATGGTGCAGACCAGCAAGGTCTGTGGAACTCACCCAGCAAGGGTAAGTGAGGGCAGGCCTGGAGCAACCAGGATGCCAAGTAAGAAAAGGATTGGCCTTCGTTAAGGGCTACTAGCCAACGGGCTAGCGACCGCGAAGGAGCCTCGTGACGCTGCACGTGGAGCTGGCTTACAGGACACTCGTGGAGTGGGGGCCAGTGATCTTCGGTGCAGGTGGTGCTGGAGGCTAGGGCTACTCGGAGCCCAAAGCACGACTTCTTGGGAGACCCAGAAGATGATGCACTTGCAAATGTGCTCGGTGTCCAGGGGTCATGGTCTCAAGTCACCCACGATAGCCACGGGCCTCAGCTTTGCTGGAGACTCAGGGTAGCCTCGGGGAAGTCTGAGAATCCACCTCTGGTGATGCGATGACTTCGGCGTCCGACGGGAGCTTCAGAAATGCGAACCGGACAGATGCTTCTTTGGTGCCTGCCAAGCAGGGGAGTCACTCCTTGACCCCAAGGGAGATTCTTCAGTCCTCTAATCTTGTCGTAGAGCGTCGAAGGTCCAGGATTCAGTTTCAGAGTTTCGTCCAGGTATAATCTAAAGTCCTAAGGACTGGGTTCCTACCTTTATTCTAAAAATAGGGGTTGGACTACTCTGTGGCCCCACCTATGGGTGGGTCAGGGCAGAGGGGTGGCTACACCCCTTTCCCTTTGTCCAGTTCGCGCCAAAGCAGGGGCTGCAAGCCCTTGATCCGGTTTGAACTGGGGTATGCACTAGGGACACCAAATGTGCCCCCAGTGCAGGACTTCAAAGCACCCGAGTGCTCCCGCCCAGCCCCAATACACATTATCCTGTCTGGGGAGGTGGTCACACCTCCCTGGGACAGGAAACCTATTGTCCAGGCCTCCCCTGCCGGAGTTTCGTCCAGCAGCAGGAGGCCAGACTCGTGTCTGTGGCAGCAGCATCCATTTTGTGATGCCAGGGCTCTGGAAAGAAGTTACCGGACTAGTCAGAGTTAACATGTCTTTCCCTCTAGAAGGGTGGAATGCTACCCCTGCCGCCAGGATTGGCGGGGGGGTATTATTCCAAGATGTTTGACACCAAACACGACATGTTTAGGTGCAGCCATTCCAAAGTTAGCATTTTACCGCGAGGATATAATGCGCTTAAGAGTATATGGTCAGGCTGCACTACAAACAGCATCAGAGATGGTCTCCGAACACTGCAGAGGGGCCCTGCTCATGCAGGGGCACCCTCTCACATAGGAACCATGCACTCTGCCTTAGGATTGATAAGGCCTGCCTTAGGAGTGACTTATAGGTTTATATGTGTGTATGTATTTAGTGATATAGGTAACCTATATCACAGTAAGGGGTGCATGCACCACCTTACCCAGGCTGTAGTAGCAGACCTGTGGTGTCAGTTTGGATGGCCTTCCAGGGGTGGCACAATACGTGCTGCAGCCCCTGGTAGGCCTCTGAGGTACCTATGCCCTTGGTACATAGTATACCATATAAGGGCACTCCAGATTCCAATCAGAGATGTGCCTAAGGCACATGGAAACCATTTTACAGAGAAAGCAGATAGACTGGGGCCCTGAATAGCAGGATCCCAGTCCAACTAAGTCATAAACCAGCAAAACACCATAAAAAAAGTGGGGGCAACCATATAGTCAGATTCCACCTTCCTACAGCAGTTACCCAAGGTGACCATTAGATGTCGCTGTAGCACATAGCATGGTGCACTGAGGTGACCAATAAATGCGCATGTGGCACATAGCATGGTGACTTACACCATGTGACCAATAGATGTCCCTATACCACAAAGTATGGTGCAGTTACACCAGGTGACCAATAGATGGCCCTGTGGCACATATTATGGTGCACTTACAAGTGACCAATAGATGTCCCTGTGGCACATAGCATGCTGCAGTTACACCAGGTGACCAATAAATGCCCCTGTGGCACATACCATAGTGCACTTACACCAGGTGACAAATAGATGTCACTGTGGCACATAGAATGGTGCGGTTGCACCAGGTGACCAATTTATTTATTTGAAAAGTTTTATAAAGCGCGAACAAGACCCAACTGGGTATCAGAGCGCTGTACAAAGATGAAAGCTGACGTATACGTACAGAGACAATACTTACAAAAAAGGAAATATGAGGCCAAGCATTGTCATCATAGACTGACTTCAAAGACAAACGAAGTAAGTTTAAACCCCCAGTAGAAATGATTGTCAAGCATAAGTTTCAAACATAAAGTGAAAGTAAATTGTTAAGCATACAATAACACACCCAAGCACACCCCATAAGGCAACATGAGAGGAATCTGAGGCATAAAATACATGAGGACGCTAGGGGAAGAGTAGGTAGAAAATGAACAAACAATAAACAGCCCACCCAGATGAGGCCGACCAGTTTCATCATCGCCTTACTATAAAGACTGTTGAGATACGTTTTAAACCCCAAGTGAGAATGATTGTCAAGCACGAGTTACAAACATAAAGTGAAAGTACATTGTCAAGCATAAATTTCAACACAACAAAGGAAAAATGCTTGTCAAGAATGCAGGTAATTGACTAGCAAATGACATGGAGGCTATTGTTGATGCAGTTCTTCCAATAGTAGCCATTTGACCTGTTTTTAGAATGAGGCAGTCGAAGGATTGTCTCTGATCTCTGTTGGAAGGGCATTCCAAATTCTTGGAGCCAGTCCTGAGAAGGTACGATTGTAAGTTCTTTTTTTATTGAATTTCGGTGGTTTCAGTAGAAGGGTATTGGAGCTTCTTAAGTTTCTTCTGGATCCGGAGAGCTCAAGTTTTTTTGCCAGGTAAACTGGGCTATTGAAGTGTATAGCTTTGTGTCAGGCAGGCTATTTTGAAGCGGATCCTAGCTTCAATGGGGAGCCAGTTAAGCTGGATTAGGTCAGGTGTGATATGATCATGCTTTCTTGAACCTGTGATTAGTTTGGCAGAGGCGTTCAGAGTAGCTCTTAGCGGTGCTAACCTAGATTTAGGAAGACCAGCTAGGGTCACCAAGCCATATTCAACTCGTGATATAACTAAGGATTGGACTGCTGATTGCATGTCTTCTGGAAGTAGGAACGGTTTGATTTTCCTAAGAGTGTTGAGCTGATGGTTGGCACTCTTAATGGTTGCACTGATGTGACCTTGCATGTTTAGAAATTTGTCTACGGTGACCCCAAAAGAGCAGGCGGAGTCCACCAAATGCGGGGTGCAGTTGAGTGCTGAGATTTTTTTGATCCAGTTTTGCGTGGGGGCCTCGTGGTTGCGTGGGGAAATCAGGAGAAATTCAGTTTTGAGAGAGTTAAGTAATAGGTGGTTATGTGTTAGCCATTGTTGAGTTTTTTGAAGCGCTCCGTTAAGAGTTTTAATGTCAATTGGAGAGGAGATCTTCAAATACAGTTGAGTGTCATCCGCGTACATGTGGTACTGAATGTTTGAGTCATTTAGAATGGCAGTTAGAGGTTCCATGCATAGGTTGAAGAGCGTGGGCGAAAGTGCAGAACCTTGAGGCACCCCAATAGAGACTGAAGTGCTGGCCGCCAAAGATTGGTTGACTTTGATTCTTTGTGTTCGATTATGCAGGAAAGAGGAGAACCAATTTAGGACAGGACCTGATAGCCCCATCCTGTATTGAAGAAGGTTAATCAGGTTATCATGTTTGATAGTGTCAAAAGCAGAGGACAAGTCCAGAAGGATTAGAAGACAAGGTGTATCTTGGTCCAGAGCTCTCAATGCGTCATCAACAATGTAAGTTAGCGCTGTTTCTGTGCTATGACCTGATCTAAAGCCTGATTGATGTTGGTCTAGGAGCTGAAATTTCTCAATGTGGCCGCAAAGCTGTGTGTGAACACATTTCTCAAGCAATTTTGCTAGGGACATGATGTTGGTGATCGGTCGGAAGTTACTGGGATCTGTAAGGTCTGCATTGGGCTTCTTGGGGATGGGTGTGACTTGCCCCATTTTAAGGCAGTCGGGAATCCTCCCTTGTAAGAGAGATTGTTGGATGATCCTGGACCAGAGAGGCAGAACTGCCAAGTTGAGGTCTTTGAGCAGCTTGGCGGGGAGTGGGTCCTTGAAATGGTTGGAAGGTTTCAGAGAAGCCAGGGAAAGTGACAGCTCCTCCAAGTCTGGAGGTCGGAAGGTATTCCAGCAGGCATTGTTTTTGGGTGTGTACAGGCATTGATTTTGGGAGTTTACTGCCGTGTAACCAGGCAAACCCTCGGAACTCATAGACAACAAATTCTCAGCGGCCCGTTGCAGTTCCCGCTCAATACTTCTAGACTTTTCAGCGAAGTGCTCTGAGAAGTCCTCCTCACTGGGTCCAGCAATTTTGATTGCTGGAATAGGATTAGCCTGTTGTTTGATGATATCAAACAGTTTCCTGGGACGGTTTTTAGCGCTGTCAAGCTGATCTCTGAAATGATCTGATTTAGAGATGCGAATGAGTTTGTTGTAAGAGCTTCTCATCTTTCTTAACTGTTCGAGGCTAGAAGTGGAGGGGTCATTTCTCCAACGTCTCTCAGAGAGTCTCAGCTTGCGACGTTCGTCATTAAGGGTATCATTGAACCAAGGTTTGGATTGTTTGCAGGGAATCCTTTTAAGTAGCTTCGGGGCTGCAGAGTCGAGAATATTAGACATAGTGTTGAAGTAATGATCCGTCAACTCTTCCAAATTATTCATGGTAGTTGGAGGTTCAAGTAGATTCTTGCTTAAGATGGAAAGGTTAGAGATGGTGATATCTCTCAGGTTACGAGACAATTGCTTGTTTTTGAGTAGTTGCCCTTGTCTAAGCAATACCTTTTCCTGAATGCGAAAGGAGATTTGGAGATGATCCGACCAATCACATGGTACTATGTCGTCTAGCTGAATAATGTGCTCTCTAGCTATGATGAGGTCAAGGGTAGCGCCCATGCAGTGGGTAGGCCCGTTGCAGGCCTGTATATAGTTGAGGTCTGAGAGAAAAAACTTAAGAGAACAGACTACTGGATCATTAGTCATTCCAGTGAAGGTTGAAGTCACCGAAGAAGATGTGATTAGTATGGAAGGCTGAGCTGGCAGAGATGGATTCCATTAATTGTTCTACGAAGAGTAAGTTGTTGTCCCCAGGAGGATGGTAGATCGAGTGAAGCACACAGTCTTGCCCTTGTTCAAAATTTCAGCGACATGTACCTCACAGGAGGACATCGAGTCCTTATGAGTCTGCTTCAAAACGAGGTTGGACCGATGGATGCAGGCAATGCCCCCCCCAGCTTTAATAGCCCTATCACATCTGACAATGTCATAGCCCGGAGGAATTAAAATGTCAAGTATTGGGGAGGAAGAGTCATTTGAGCCATGTTTCCGTAAGAATCAGGAGGTCTAATTCTTGTGATAAGATGAGTTCGGAGATATCTGCTGCGTGCTTCACTGCTGATCTGCAGTTGAGAAGCATCGATTTGATATGGGAATCTGTAGTTGCTTCCACTAGGTGCGAAGTGACTACCTGAAGTAAGTTATCCTTATTCAAGGATCTCAAGTTAACACTTGGCTCTCTATCAGGATCAGAGGAGATAGTGGGTATGGAGCTAGGCGAGATTGCGTAGTCCTCATAAGATAGTGAGAGTGCGAGCTTGTCAACCTCAGACCACTGCGTCTGTAAACTACAGGGTCTGGAGTGGAGGTAGGGAGGAGGGGGAGTGGGCCCTCGAGGGTAGTTCAGGCAGGTAACAGAGGACCTTTCCATTCCATCATTTAAATTAGTTGCAGGGTGCGAGGGCAGATCCGATCCCGCGGGCGGATAAGGTGTGAGGAGCTTTTCATTCTTTATTGAGCATTGTAGGAGGATCTGGAGGTTGTCATTTACAGAAAGGAGGTCCTGCTTCAGTTAGGCCAATTGTTCCTCAATCCGCCAAAGACTGACACCATCAGGTGACCGTCCAGTATAAGGTGCAGGGAGATGCCCCTTTTCCATACAGCTCTTACAGGGGGAGATGGACCCCTGCTTAAGCTCAGTTGTGGGCTCCAAAGGAGTAGTGTGAATGGTAAGGATGGCGTCAGGGATCATAAGCGGCGGTTGAGGGGTACACCCTTGAGTAAGTCCAAGGGGCGGTCCACAGGTAGAATCCTGAGCCCTGGGTGGGGAGCAAGAGGAAGCAGTAGGTTTAGCGGAGTTCAGAGGAGAGGGTGGCCCAAAGGTAGCGTCCTGAGCAATGGGAAGAGAGTTAGAGGAGGAAAGCAAAGGAAAGGGAGTCCCTAAGGTAGCATTAGGATTAGGAGTAGGGATAGATTGGACGTGAGGTGAGGGGTCGTTGTTGCTTCTAGTCAAGAGGTTAGGTCACGGTGTAGTGGGTTTTGGGACCAAGGGAGGTGAGTGTACTATGTTTAGGGGAAAGTCCGTGTCCAGGGGATTGGCAGTAGGATTGGAAGTGGGGGTGGTTTGAGCCTGAGGTGGAGGGACAGGGGGGGTTGAGTGTGCTGCGGTTTGAGGGGGGTCAGTGTCCAATGGATCATTGATGCCGTTGGCTGTACAGAGGATGTGGTCAGGAGGGGTAAGTGACACGGGATCAGCCTTGTGGAGATTCCTGGTTGTGAGTTTGCTGGACCTGGTGGTATCGGTTGCCGTCATTGTAGTGGGTGTTTGCCGGCGGAGTGTGATGATAGGGGTAGTGAGATTATAGTTGGTGATGGTGGATGTCCATGAGTTGTCACATGGGTCATCTGGTGAGGGACATTGGGTCGGTTTAGGGTTTTTTGTCCGGGTGAGGGGCGGTAAGGAAGATTGGGTTTGAAGACACTGATGAGTTATAGAGGAGAGTAGCGTTGGGAAGTGCCGATCAAAAGTGGTGAGGTGCGGGTCCGAGGCCTGAATGAGAATGTTTCCTGTTGATGTCCCTATGGCACAAAGCATGGTGCAGTTACACCAGGTGACCATCGATGTCCCTGTGGCACAGAATGGTTCACTTACACCAAGTGACCAATAGAGGTCCCTGTGGCACATATCATGGTGCACTTACAAGTGACTAATAAATGCCCCTGTGGCACATAGCATGGTGCACTTACACCAGATGACCCATAGATGTCCCTGCGGCACATAGCATGGTGCAGCTACACCAGGTGACCAATAAATGTCCCTATTGCACATAGCAATGTGTAGTAACACCAAGTGACCAACAGATGTCCCGATGGCACATAGCATATTGCAGTTACACCAAGTGACTAATAGATGTCCCTGTGGCCCATAACATGGTGTACTTACAACAAGTGACCAATAGTGTCCCTGTGGCACATATCGTGGTGCAGTTATACCAAGTAACTAATAGATTACCTGTGGCACATACCATAGTGCACTTACACCAGGTGACAAATAGATGTCCCTGTGGCACATATCATGGTGCATTTACATCAGGCGACCAATAGATGTACCAATGGCTCAAAGCTGGTTGCAATTACACCAAGTGATAAATAGTTGTCCTTATACCACACAGTATGGTGCAGTTACACCAGGTGACCCATAGATCTCCCTGTGGCACACAGAATGGTGCAGTTATACCAGGTGACCAATAGAAGTCTCATTGGCACATAGCATGTTGCACTTACACCAGGAGACCAATAGATGTGCCTGTGGCACATAGCATGGTGCACGTATACCAGTTGACCAATAGATCTCCCTGTGGCATATAGCATGGTGCAGTTACACAAGGTGACCAACAGATTTCCCTATGGCACATAGCTTGATGCAGTTACTCCAGGTGACCAATAAATGTCCCTATGGCACATAGCATGGTGTAGTAACACCAAGTGATCAACAGATGTCCCGGTGGCTATCAGCATGGTGGAGTTGCAGCAGTTGACTAATAGATGTCCATATGGCACATAGCAAGGTGCAATTACACCAGATGACCTGTAGATGTGCCTGTGGCACATAGCATGGTGCACTTATACCAGTTGACCAATAGATCTCCCTGTGGCATATAGCATGATGGAGTTGCATGGTGCCATTACACTAGGCTACCAATAGATGTCCCATTGGCACATAGCATGGTGCAGTTACACCAGGTGACCAATAGATGTCCCTGTGGCACATAGCATCGTGCAGTTACGCCAGGTGACCAATAGAAGTCTCATTGGCACATAGCATGTTGCACTTACACCAGGAGACCAATAGATGTGCCTGTGGCACACAGCATTGTGCAGTTACAAAAGGATAACAATAGAGGTCTCTATGGCACAAAGCGCGGTGCAGTTACTCCAGGTGACCAATATAGGTCCTTGTGGCACATAGCATGGTGCAGTTACAACCATGTGACCAAAATATGTCTCTGTGGCACATACCATAGTGCACTCACACCAGGTGACCAATAGATGTCCCTGTAACATAACATGGTGCAGTTACACCATATGACCAATATTAGTCCCTGTGGCACATAGCAAGTATAATTACACCAAGTGACCAATAGATGTTCCTTTTGCAGAAAGCATGTCGCAGTTACACCAGATGACCCATAGATGTCCCTGTGGCTAACAGTATGGTGCACTTACACCAGGATGCCAATAGATGTCCCTGTGGCAGATAGCATGGTGCAGTTACACCATATGACCAATATTAGTTCCTGTGGCACATAGCATATTGCAGTAACAGCAGGAGACCAATAGATGTCCCTGTGGCACATAGCATGGTGCAGTTACAAACAGGTGACCAATAGAGGACCCTGTAGCACATAACATGGTGCAGTTACACCATATGACCAATATTAGTCCCTGTGGCACATACCATGGTGCAGTTATACCAGGATAACAATAGATGTCTCTATGGCACAAAGCATAGTGCAATTATACCAGGTGACCAATAGATGTCCACGTGGCACATAACATGGTGCACTTACACTAGTTAACCAATATAGGTCCCTGTGGCACATAACATGGTGCACTTACACTAGTTAACCAATATAGGTCCCTGTGGCACATAGCATGGTGCAGTTACACCAGGTGACCAAATGATGTCCCTATACCCCACAGTATGGTGCAGTTACACCTGGTGACCAATAGATGTCCACGTGGCACATAACATGGTGCACTCACACTAGTTAACCAATATAGGTCCCTGTGGCACATAGCATGGTGCAGTTACACCAGGTGATGAATAGATGGCCCTGTATCACATAACATGGTGCAGTCACACCAGGTGACCAATAGATGTCTGTGTGGCTATCAGCATGGTGCATTTGCACCAGTTGACTAATAGATGTCCGTATGGCACGTAGCAAGGTGCAGTTACACCAGATCACCCATAGATGTCCCTGTGGCTAACAGTATGGTGCACTTACACCAGGATACCAATAGATGTCCCTGTGGCACATTGCATGGTGCACAAACACCAAGTGACCAATAGATGTGTCTGAGGCACATAGCATGGTGCAGTTACACCAGGATAATAATAGATGCCTCTATGGCACAAAGCATAGTGCAGTTTCACCAGGTGACCAATAGATGTCCCAGTGGCTAACAGTATGGTGCAGTTATCCAAGGTGACCAATAGATGTCCCTATGGCACAAAGCATGGTGCAGTTATACCAGGTGACCAATAGATGTCTCATTGGCACATAGCATGTTGTACCTACACGAGGAGACCTACAGATGTGCCTGTGGCACATAGCATGGTCTACGTACACCAGGTGACCAAATGATGTCCCTATACCCCACAGTATGGTGCAGTTACACCAGGTGACCAAAAGATGTCCACGTGGCACATAGAACAGTGCACTTACAGCAGGTGACCGATATAGGTCCTTGTGGCACATAGCATGGTGCAGTTACACCAGGTGACCAATAGATGGCCCTGTGGCACATATTATGATGCAGTTACACCAAGTGACCAACAGATTTCCCTGTGACACATAGCATGGTGCAGATACACCAGGTGACTAATAGATATCCCTATGGCACATAGCATGGTGCACATACACCAGGTGACCAATATATGTCCCTGTGGCACATAGCATGGTGCACTTCCACCAGGTGACCAATATAGGTCCTTGTGGCACATGGCATGGTGCAGTTCTTGTATACCTTTTGTTCAAAGTGTATTATGTTCTCACGTGTCCTTTTAATTTTTTGCTCTTCTGAAACTTTATAGGTCCCACTAGATTGGCTGACTACCATGGGGCACCTTTATTATTTGTTTTCCACGGTGAAGCCCCCTATGAGCTTGTTATTGTTAAGGCACCTCATTTGTTCCATTTTGTTGTTGTACTCATGCTTTTTCCTCATTACACTTACGCTCCGCGCTCTGATACCCGTATGGGTCATGTTTGCACTTTTTAAAACTTTTCAAATAAATAAAGGTCTAGCCCATTGGTTACTACCTTGAGCCCCTTAAAACGCTCCCTAAATGCAGTATTTAAGCCAGGGCAGCCCTGAACCCAGACAGCAGATTCCTGCAACCTACGTAGAAGGATGGAAGACGTTGCACAGCAGAGGACACAGACCCGTCTGCAGTTTCCGGAGATCCTGCACCAAAAGTCAACTTGTCCTGCAACCAGTGACCTCCAAAACCCCTGGGAAGACTGACTACCTTAAACAAAGACTGGATCTCCTGCGAACAGCAGCTCTGTTCCAATGAAATTCCAAAGACAGACTGAGCCTGCTGAGGATGAAGAAACTTGACTACTGGAACCACCACTGCACCCGTCGCCTACGGCCCAAGTCCAAGGGCCCACCGGTCCCAGCGAGGTGCTCCAGAGTCCGAATCCACTGACCGTCGGTCGACCCCAGCAGGATTCCCCGACGTGACCTGCAGCCTTTGCATGGAGACACCCTCAACTGCCAGTGGCCCGATAAGGTGAAATCCGACCTCAAAAGGACCCCTGCATCCGGCCGCCCTGCCCCCTGGAGAAGAGGACCTGAGGTGCACCTATGTCCCCGAGCACTCCAACTTTCCTGCCCTGATGTTGGTTCCTCCCAGAAGGCTTCCTGGACTGAGCCTGCAGCCTAAATCCAAAACCTGCAATCTCCATAGGATTGCATTGGGCTCCCAACCCTTCCTATGCACCCTGCACCCGGCTGCCCCTGCATTGCTGGTGGTGTGGACTTGGTGCTGACCTGGGACCCTATTGCCCTGACCTTAACCCTAGGAGCTTGGCTCCCGAGACAGTGGCCTGCCGGTGAGCAGCCCCCAACCCAGATGACCCCCCCGCCCCATTGGCTAACTTTGGCATCCTGCACTCTACACCCAGCTGCCTTAGTGCCGCTGGTGTTGCAATTTGAGTGCCTACCTGGACCTTGGGCAACCTTGGTCCTAACCCCAAAAACTCCCACTTACCTGTGAAACCGATAACCATTTTTCTTCCATAGGAACACAAGTTAAGAGATTTTAGGCCTAATAATGTTCTAAGTGTTGAACTGTTGTTGTATGGAGAAAAGAGAACTCAATTGAAAAGTATAAAAAGTCGAACCTACCTTGTATTATGAGATCCTGAGGTGTGATGTAGGACACTGGCTTAGTATATGGTGCACACTTATTAAGTGAAGCACCCTGCACTAATCCAGACAACCCTTATGGTGATGGTAGTAGTCTTAGACATCCCTAGTAAGCTCTCTAAGTGGTAGCTGTGGAGAGCAGCCTTAAGGGTTAGTCTAGGAGTGTTAAGCAGCTTGTTTTACCAGTACTAATCATATAGTGTAGGTTAAACGAAAAAGAACCACACAGTGTAGTTATAACAATAGTATTATTTATTAAACACACTAACACATTGGTATACCTGGAGATATAAACACAATACACACCATATTTCAACAGGAGAACAGGTAAGTAGCACAATTACACAGTAGTCTCCAGGGGGAGACCAAACCATATACTAATAAAGTGGAATGCGAACTGCGACTAAGTTGAGTCTGAACCCCGAAGACTTAGAAGAGCTGGGGACCCAAGGTAAGTACCCCGAAACCCCACGGAGGAGGTGTGGAGAGTAAAAACACAGCCACGTACTCAATGCAAGTCAATGGGGAAGTCGCGTTGCAGTTTTGCAGAAGGAGGACCCTTCCCAGAGGACCCTGAAGAAACCCCATGGAAGATGGAAGGTTGGAGAGTCACTCCACCGTGTATAACCCAGGAACCATGATACCTACACCAGGGAAGCGGGATGCATAGGTGCCAACTGACGTTGGAAACTGCCGTCGACCACAATGGAGGGCTTCAGTGAAGATACCAATGGTGAAGAAGGTGAAAGAGTCCGGTGGAATCCAACAGTGAATTCTTGAAGAGGACTACCTGCAAGCAGAGGGGAGAGAGCCTATGCCACTCAGACCAATGACCACTGATGACGGAAGATGCAGGAGGGTTGACGGTGACCTTGTTGCTGCAGCTGTGAAGACTAGGCGATGCTGTGGAAGACCAGGAGCCTTTCATTAGCTGTCCTATGTTGGAAGTCGAGAACCAGTGTGTCGGTGTCCGGCGGGAGCACCAACAAGCCTTGGCAGCAGCAACAGATGAGGAAAACAAAGAAGGTGCAGTGTCGGGACCAGCAAGGTCCAAGAGACTCACCAAGTGCAGGAGAGTCAGAACAGGCCCTGAGCAAGCAGGGGAGCCCACTGGAGCCAAAGAAGACCCTCAAGAGGACCCACAGGCCAAAGGCACAGGAGTCGCAAGAGGACCTCAGGCAGCTCACCAATTGATGAGTGGTGAGGACGAAGATCTAGGAAGCAAGAGATGCTGGAGCTTCTTATTTCCCCGAAGATCTCTGGAGAAGAGTCAACAAGCCTTGGGAATGGCAAGTCAACACAGTGCACAGGGGTGCTGTTCCAGCGGTTTCAACGAGGGATACTGGCTTCAAAGTCAGTGAGAAGACAGGCCTCGAGGGAGTTGCAGAACCACCAGCTGTGTTGCTGGGCCTTGTGAAGTCTGGATGACATCCGGAGCAGCAGACCGGTCAGCTTAGTTGCAGTGCCTGCAGATGCAGGGGAGTGACTCCTTCACTCCAAGGGAGATTTTTTCGGGTGTCTTTGATGCCCACAGGCCTGGAGAACCTGGATAGAGCACAGGCACAGACAACTTAGAAGACCGGCAGGACGACGAGACCAGGAGCAGCAGGAGTCTTCCATGTACAGTCTCTGTTCGCAAAGCGAAGTCCGAACGAAGTCCTATGTACCCAGACGGTTGAAGTAGAAGTGGTTTCGGATTTGAATCTTGTCCCACAACAAGTCTGAAGAGCCACCCACAGGTAAGCCCTCAAGTACCCAAAGGAAAAGGTTGGGACGATTCAGGGGTCCCTCTAAGAGGAGGGGCTGGACAGAGGGAGGATACTCCCATGTCCTTTGTCCAGTTTGCACCAGAGTGGGAGCCAACGGCTCTCTGAACTGGTTTCAACTGGAGTATGGAGGGAGGGGCACCAAATATGCCCTTCAAAGCAGTCTGGTGGTGCTGGTACACGCACCCCACCCCAGCCCAATACACAAAGTACTGTCTGGGAGGTGGTCAAACCACCATTTTTAAAAAAATGCAGACGGTCGTAATAATTTCGGGAGAGCACAGAGACTGTAAATGGAGGAAGGCTGGTCTACAGCAACGGAGGCCAAGCCTCCTTAGTAAGTCTCAAAAAGTGCTTTGTGCTACGCTGTGCAAATTACAGATAAACAAAGTGCATTAATGATTGCGATGAATGACTGTCGCAAGCGCTAGAGGAAAATAAGTTCCCCTCAGAGTCAAAAAAATGTTTAAAGAAAAAAAGACATAAATCGTCCCTGCTCTAAAGCGGAAGAGACGAGTACAGTGGGGAAACATCTGTGTATAAAAGTGCAACACCGAGGGTTTGGATAATTCGAGTTTCAGCCTGATGTTTGTACGGTGGTCCTTAAACAATTTTTTCACCTCCGTCCTAGCATTTTTGGGGATATGACTAGGATTGGTAAACCACCCAGCTATACTGAGGGCACCAAAAATATCCTGTATGTAGCTCAACCAGGGTATAGAACGGGCCCTATCCAGTGTCATACAGTCAGATATAATATCCCTGCAGAGTTTAGCAGTATGGTTCAACCATACCCTGACCCACAATAAGAGGGGCGCCAGTTGGATCTTGTCCTAAATAAAACCCTGATTTAATTTGAGATGGATAATAAGACTTGGGGTCGAGGGAGGAGTACCTAAAAGCCGTCGTAAGAAACTATTTTCCTCGGTCTGGAGGGGACCACAATTGCTTAAACCCCATACTCCAACGCCATAGGTAGCTGCACTAATGTATTGTGAATTGCAGACTTTCAAAGGTGGAAACACTGACCCCCTAATTTGCGGGCAGATAAGATTACAGATTGCGCCTGCAGTTTTATTTAGTTTTAAACTGGCCTAAGCATGATGGGGATTCCATGCCCCTGTAGAATTAAAATGTAGTCCTAAATATCAAGAATCCTCTAGTGTCGTCAGAGCATGCCCATTGATACTGATTTTCTTTAATCTTAATTTACCTGGACCACATGACATGATATGCGATTTAGAGTAGTTGGTATTTAAATTCAAGTTCTGCATAAAGGAAGCAAAGCAATCCACCTAATGTCTCAATGCTTTTGGGGTGAGGGCTAACAGTACCGCGTCGAAGGCAGGAATGGGAAAACCTGTGATTCTAGGTATGTCTGTGTGAGAAAAAGACAAGCGTGATGTTAGTCCGTTGATATATAAAATAAACAATACATCCGTGTCTCACTCCAGTCTTTAGAGGGAAGTCTTTAGAGGGAAATGAGAAAGCTCCCCAAGAGAATTTATACGGACCTGGGCTGTAAGCTCAGAATGCAGGCAATAAAGAAGGTCCACACCTTGATCCAGCAGCATTAACTAGAGTTTGGTTCTGTTCACTGAATCAAAGGCGGTGGAAAGGTCCATAAAACCTAAATAAATAGGGGAACGCTTGGCCTTAGTATATTTGGAAATGGTCAGAGCCAGGTTCAGACACTGTTCGGTGGTTCCTAATTTTGGCCAGAATCCAAATTGAAAAGGGGAAAGTATGTCCTTATCAGCTGCCCACTCGACCAAACGGTCATAAATGGCCCTGCCAATGATTTTAATCTTGCTATTGATGAGGGAAATCGGTCGATAGCACTTGGGCAAAATACGATCGCCCTTTTTAAATATAGGGACTATTAATTGCGATGGACCATGAAGGAGGGATAATGGTAGATCGTGAGGAGTTAAATGTATTCGTAATAAGAGGACCCCAGATCTCGGGCGTGGATTTCAACAAGTCCATCAGTACCTCGTCTGGGCCTGGAGCTTTCCCAACCTTGCTATAGTGCTAATGGCCGACTCAACTTCCTCCAAAGTTAACAACAAAGGCGAGGAATTCCGCAGTCTACTAAGGAGAGTAGCGGACAGATAGGCTCATCTTCAGCGCAATGAATAGAAGCAAAGTGGGTAACCCAGTCCGTGCCCGAAATATTATTTTGCAATGGGGGATTAATAGGGGAATTCCTTGAACGGATTAATTTTATTGTGTCCCAAAAGCTTTTGCTATCCTTTCCTCGTTGGCGCATGCTCCAAAAGTTCCAAGTCTTGTTTGTATACTTCCCTCCTCCCATTGGTAAGTGCAATTTTATATTCAGTGCGAGCTAGGGAAATATCGGCCTTTATCCTGGGAAAGGAATTTAAGGCTTTCCTCAGCTTCCTGTTTGCCAGGGAACAGACCCCATCGTACCATCTTGGGTCTAGATTTGAGCTGCGAATTGGTTTGAGCATGGAGTCCCTAATTGTGAGGATTAGCCTATTATAGTGGGAGGACTTATGCCTCTACACTTTCTGATAGACAATAAGACATTTGTTTAAGTGTGACTTAAGCAGAATAATTAGTGACTCTTTCGGGTTTTTCATACGCCAAACTAATTGAAGGCCATATGAGGAATGATGCCTGATAGTAGCCATGTTACTGCTACGGGCAAAATGGGGTAAAAACATTTGAGCGCTCCAAGCATTATGATCGCCCCAATCTGTGGGCAAAATCTTACATTTGGAAAACCACTGTAAAAAATCGGGGGTAACAAACATATAATGAATGAGGGAGAGTCACCCCCTCCTCTAAATTACGTCAGCATGTTAAAGGCTCCCCCTAAAAGTTGAAGTAAGTAAACCAGCCCGTTGGCCAAAAGGTGCTTAGATTTCTGCGCCCCTTGCGTAAAACAAAGCCTATTTGTGTCAAAGTCTTGCGGCCTGTGACCCCCTCTAATCTTGGCTTTAAAATCACTGCTAAGAAAAAAGAAAACTGGTACTGCTCGATTATTAGCCTTGGATTGGAGTATGGATATAAAAATTAATAGACTGTTATAATGTGTACAGCTAACATTAGTGAAATCATTATTATAAAGATGTATCCGATAAAAGGCCATATTAGTCCTTGGTATTTGAATTATTAATGCTAAAAAAGGAGAAGAACTTGATTTAATGTGAAGCTCAAGCTGATCCAAGTAGCTAAGCCTCGAGGCTGCATGGCCATGGATGGAGGGAATAGCGGGACTTGAATAACAAGTGTAACCCTCAAAATGCGGTGCATCAGTGAGCCAAGTCTCCTGCAGTAGGATTAAATCAAACTTGGACACAAACGCTCTCCAGTCATGGTTATTAATCTTCCCTTTAACCCCTTCGCTGCTAGGCCTTTTGCCCCCCCCCCCCCCCTGTGCTAAGCCTTTTTTTTACTATTTGGGTTAGTTCGCGCTTAGGCCCCTGTAACTTTTTGACCACATAAGGTATCCACGCCAAATTTGCACCCTTTTTTTCCAACATCATGGGGATTCAAAAGGTACCCAAGGTTTGTGGATTCCCCTGGAGGGGACACAGAAATTAGCCAAAATACAGCAAAAAAAATTTGGGGGGGGGGGAGAAAAATGGGGGAAAAAAGGCACCAGATGAAAGCGTCTGGATTTTTCCCTGCAAATGGTATCAAAAAAGGGGTTGTGGTGCTGAAATCACCATATTCCCAGCTTTTAGGGACAAGCCGACTTTTGTCGGAAAACGAATTTTTTTTACAGTTTTGGCATTTTTCTGGGACATAGCCTATTTTTGCTATTTTTGTGCTTTCAACCTCCTTCCAGTTAATGGTAGAAATGGGTATGAAAGCAATAATGGATCCTGGAGAGCTATACATTTTAAAAACGTAGACAAAATTCTGAATTCAGCAAGGTGTCATTTGTGTAGATCCTTCAAGTTTCTTCATAGAAACTAACAGTTAAATATAGAAAAAATTGAAAATTAGTTGAAAAAAACAGCCATTTGTGTCAACATTTTCACCTGTAACTTCTTCTAATTATGACAGCTGTATGAAAATAATATACCGTTACATTTGCTGGACCTTTCTGGTTGTGGGGATATATAAGACTTGTAGGTTCACCAAGAACCCGACGAACCCAGAGCCAATAACTGAGCAGCGTCTTGCAATGGTTTTTTATTATGTACCAGGTATATAGCAATTATTTCGGGAAAATGTATACATGGAAAACTTGGTATGAAAGACACCTATGTATTTCTGAAATGGGAACAAAATATAGAGTTTAGAAACAGTAGATATTTGCACATTTCCGAAATCGGGAGTACCCATACTAGCATGAGAATTATAGGTAATTTTTCAAAATGATTTTTTTTACACATTCTTTCATTTGGAAAGAATGTGGACTTTTGAAATGCATCAAAAGTCCATAGGTAAAAGTTGCTCTACAATTGTGAGTTACCCTAAGTCTCCCGATAAAAATGGTACCTCACTTGTGTGCTCACTTGTGTGCCCGCGACAGGAAATGGCCCAAAACGCAACGTGGACACACCACATTTTCAGAGTGAAAAATGACCCTTTTTTTGCAAAGTGCCTAGCTATAGTTTTTTAACCCTAGCTCTGCCGGCACCTAGGGAAACCTAGCAAACCTATACATTTTTGAAAACTAGACACCCAGGGGAATCCAGGATGGGGTGACTTGACTGGCTCTCACCAGGTTCTGTTACCCAGAATCCCTTGCAAACCTAAAACATTGTAAAAAAAACACATTTTTCTCACATTTCTGTGGTGGAAAGTTCTCGAATCTGTGTGGATCCACAAAATTCCACCCACCCCGCGTTCCCCAAAGTCTACCGAGAAAAATGGTACCTCACTTGTGTGGGTAGGCCTAGTGCCCGCGACAGGAAATGGCCCAAAACGCAAGGTGGACACACCACATTTTCAGAGTGAAAAATGACCCTTTTTTTGCAAAGTGCCTAGCTGTAGTTTTTGAACCCTAGCTCTGCCGGCACCTAAGGAAACCTAGCAAACCTATACATTTTTGAAAACTAGACACCCAGGGGAATCCAGGATGGGGTGACTTGACTGACTTTCACGAGGTTCCGTTACCCAAAATCCCTTGCAAACCTAAACAATTGTCAAAAAAACACATTTTCCTCACATTTCTGTGGTGGAAGGTTTTGGAATCTGCGTGGATCCACAAAATTCCACCCACCCCGCGTTCCCCAAAGTCTTCCGAGAAAAATGGTACCTCACTTGTGTGGGTAGGCCTAGTGCCCGCGACAGGAAACGACCCAAAACGCAAGGTGGACGCACCACATTTTCAAAGTGAAAAATGACCCTTTTTTTGCAAAGTGCCTAGCTGTAGTTTTTGAACCCTAGCTCTGCTGGCACCTAAGAAAACCTAGCAAACCTATACAGTTTTGAAAACTAGACACCCAGGGGATTCTAGGGAGGTATGGCTTGCGTGGATCCCCTAACATTTTCTTACCCAGAATCCCCTGCAAACCTCAAATTTATCTGAACAAAATCATTTTTTCCACACATTTTTGTGTGGGAAAGTTATGGCATCACCGGCCTGACACAAATTCTCTACCACCCAGCGTTCCCCCGGGTCTCCCGATAAAAATGGTGCCTCACTTGTGTGGGAGGCCCAAATACCAGCAACAGGCAAGGGCCCAAAACGTATGGAGGTGACATCAAAATTGCCTATTACAAAACGACCTGGTTTTGCAAGGGGGTCACCTGGGTTTTTGGCCCGGTGCTCGCAGGCCATCTAGGGAAACCTACCAAACCCACACATTTCTGAAAACTAGACACCCGGGGGATTCCAGGGAGGTATGGCGCGTGGATCCCCCAACGTTTTCGTACCCAGAATCCCCTGCAAACGTCAAATTTAGCTGAAAAATCACTTTTTTACACACATTTTTGTGTGGGAATGTTGTGGCATCACTGGGCTGACACAAATTTCCTACCACCCAGCGTTCCCCCGGGTCTCCCGATAAAAATGGTGCCTCACTCATGTATGAGGCCCAAGTACCCACGACAAGCAAGGGCCCAAAACGTATTGAGGCAACATCACAATTGCCTATCACAAAACAACCTGGTTTTTGCAAGGGGGTCACCTGGGTTTTTGGCCCCGTGCTTGGCGGCCATCTAGGGAAACCTACCAAACCCACACATTTCTGGCCAAAAACGTATTGAGGCAACATCACAGTTGCCTATCACAAAACGACCAGGGGGGGGCGAAAGGCTGTAATGGTGGCGGGGGTGGGGGCATTGGCGTGCCCATTTTGGGCAGCCCCCACCCTAATTATATATGCTAAAAAAAAAATCCCTGTTGTCAAGTGGGCTTTCTGCCCCCCGGGGGGCAGAAAGACTGAATATGCGCAACTTTGTGGGGGGGGAGCAAAGGCCCTTGCCCAAGGGGCCGCTCCCCCCTCCCTGGTGTCTAATGGGTGGATCTCTGCTTGGGGATCACCCTCCTGGGGCGATCCCCAAGCAGGGATCCACTAGGGAGGGGTACCATTGGAAAGGGGAGATTCTCCCCTTTCCAACGATACCTCTCCAGACTTTCTACGTGCTCAGGGGGCTGATATTTCCAGAAATGCTTGTTAGTGACATCTTCTCCAGTTTCGGTGTGGATCCTCACTCTTGGAGGTACAAATCAGCGTTTACACTTATTTTCGGACCGCTTGTGTGAAAAGTGAGTCAAATCAACGATTTTCTCAGTCTGACACTGGAACCGTTGTCTATTTACACAATGAAGGCTTGTAAACCACATTTGGAGCTTTCTGGGTCATGAACGATCAAATAGATGTAATTAGTCTGTATTTCTCTTATTTCGATGCGCATTATCCCTTGAGAGGCAAAAATATGCTTTTACAGTGGTTTTCAGTCGTCTTAGTGTAAAAATGAGAAAGTGGCTCATTTGAACAGTGTGTTGACTGACAACACTTAAAAACCATGTTTGGAGTGGTTGTAGATTATGAATTTCCAGAAATGCTTCTTGTGTCATCTTCTCCGGTTTCGATGTGGATCCCCACTCTTGGAGGCACAAATCAGCGTTTACACTGATTTTCGGACCTCTTGTGCGAAAAGTGAGTCAAGTCAACGATTTTCTCAGTGTGACACTTAAACGTTGTCTATTTAACAGGAGGAAGGTTTGTAAACCACATTTGGAGCTTTATAGGCCACATGAATGATCAAATAGATGTAATTAGTCTGTATTTCTCTCATTTGGATGTGGATCATCCCTTGAGAGGCAAAAATATGCGTTTACAGTGGTTTTCATTCGTCTTAGTGTAAAAATGAGAGAAAGTGGCTCATTTGCACAGTCTGTTGACTGAGAACTCTTAAAAACCATGTTTGGAGCGGTTGTAGATTATGTATTTCTAGAAATGCTTGTTAGTGACATCTTCTCCGGTTTCGGTGTGGAACCCCACTCTTGGAAGCACAAATCAGCGTTTACACTGACTTTCAGACCCTTTGTGCGAAAAGTGAGTCAAATCAACGATTTTCTCAGTCTGACACTGGAACCGTTGTCTATGTAACACAAGGAAGGTTTGTAAACCACATTTGGAGCTTTCTAGGTCATGAACGATCAAATAGATGTAATTAGTCTGTATTTCTCTCATTTGGATGTGGATCATCCCTTGAGAGGCAAAAATATGCTTTTACAGTGGTTTTCAGTCGTCTTAGTGTAAAAATGAGAGAAAGTGGCTCATTTGCACAGTCTGTTGACTGAGAACTCTTAAAAACCATGTTTGGAGTGGTTGTAGATTATGAATTTCCAGAAATGCTTGTTTGTGTCATCTTCTCCGGTTTCGGTGTGGATCCTCACTCTTGGAATGACAAATCAGCGTTTACACTGATTTTCGGACCTCTTGTGCGAAAAGTGAGTCAAGTCAACGATTTTCTCAGTCTGACACTGAAACCGTTGTCTATTTAACAGGAGGAAGGCTTGTAAACCACATTTGGAGCTTTCTAGGTTATGAACGATCAAATAGATGTAATTAGTCTGTATTTCTTCATTGAATGTGGAGCATCCCTTGAGAGGTAAAAATATGCGTTTACAGTGGTTTTCATTCGTCTTAGTGTAAAAATGAGAGAAAGTGTGGCTCATTTGCACAGTCTGTTGACTGAGAACTCTTAAAAACCAAGTTTGGAGTGGTTGTAGATTATGAATTTCCAGAAATGCTTGTTTGTGTCATCTTCTCCGGTTTCGGTGTGGATCCTCACTCTTGGAGTGACAAATCAGCGTTTACACTGACTTTCAGACCCTTTGTGCGAAAAGTGAGTCAAGTCAACGATTTTCTCATTGTGACACTCGAACCGTTGTCTATTACCATGAGGAGGGTTTGAAACCACATTTGGAGGTTTCTAGGTCATGAACGATCAAATAGATGTAATTAGTCTGTATTTCTCTCATTTGGATGTGGATCATCCCTTGAGAGGCAAAAGTATGCTTTTAAGTGGTTTTCAGTTGTCTTAGTGTAAAAATGAGAGAAAGTGGCTCATTTGCACAGTCTGTTGACTGAGAACTCTTAAAAACCAAGTTTGGAGTGGTTGTAAAATATGAATTTCCAGAAATGCTTGTTAGTGACATCTTCTCCGGTTTCGGTGTGGATGCTTCTTGGAGTGACAAATCAGCGTTTACACTGATTTTCGGACCGCTTGTGTGAAAAGTGAGTCAAATCAACGATTTTCTCAGTCTGACACTGGAACCGTTGTCTATTTAACAGGAGGAAGGCTTGTAAACCACATTTGGAGCTTTCTAGGTCATCAACGATCAAATAGATGTAATTAGTCTGTATTTCTCTCATTTCGATGTGGATCATCGCTTGAGAGGCAAAAATATGCGTTACAGTGGTTTTCAGTCGTCTTAGTGTAAAAATGAGAGAAAGTGGCTCATTTGCACAGTCTGTGACTGAGAACTCTTAAAAACCATGTTTGGAGCGGTTGTAGATTATGAATTTCCAGAAATGCTTGTTTGTGTCATCTTCTCCGGTTTCGATGTGGATCCTCACTCTTGGAGTGCACAAATCAGCGTTTACACTGATTTTCGGACCGCTTGTGCGAAAAGTGAGTCAAATCAACGATTTTCTCAGTCTGACACTGGAACCGTTGTCTATTAACAGGAGGAATGCTTGTAAACCACATTTGGAGTTTTCTTGGTCATGAACGATCAAATAGATGTAATTAGTCTGTATTTCTCTGATGTGGATCATCCCTTGAGAGGCAAAAATATGCTTTTACAGTAGTTTTCATTCGTCTTAGTGTAAAAATGAGAGAAAGTGGCTCATTTGCACAGTCTGTTGACTGAGAACTCTTAAAAACCATGTTTGGAGCGGTTGTAGATTATGTATTTCCAGAAATGCTTGTTAGTGACATCTTCTCCGGTTTCGGTGTGGATCCCCACTCTTGGAGTGACAAATCAGCGTTTACACTGATTTTCGGACCGCTTGCGCGAAAAGTGAGTCAAGTCAACGATTTTCTCAGTCTGACACAACCGTTGTCTATTTAACAGGAGGAAGTCTTGTAAACCACATTTGGAGCTTTCTAGGTCATGAATGATCAAATAGATGTAATTAGTTTGTATTTCTGTCATTTGGATGTGGATCATCCCTTGAGAGGCAAAAATATGCTTTTACAGTGATTTTCAGTCGTCTTAGTGTAAACATGAGAGAAAGTGGCTCATTTGCACAGTCTGTTGACTGAGAACTCCTAAAAACCAAGTTTGGAGTCGTTGTAAAATATGAATTTCCAGAAATGCTTGTTTGTGTCATCTTCTCCGGTTTCGGTGTGGATCCTCACTTGGGAGTGACAAATCAGCGTTTACACTGATTTTCGGACCGCTTTGTGAAAAGTGAGTCAAATCAACGATTTTCTCAGTCTGACACTGGAACCGTTGTCTATTAACAGGAGGAATGCTTGTAAACCACATTTGGAGTTTTCTTGGTCATGAACGATCAAATAGATGTAATTAGTCTGTATTTCTCTCATTTCGATGTGGATCATCGCTTGAGAGGCAAAAATATGCGTTACAGTGGTTTTCAGTCGTCTTAGTGTAAAAATGAGAGAAAGTGGCTCATTTGCACAGTCTGTTGAGAACTCTTAAAAACCATGTTTGGAGCGGTTGTTGATAATGATTTTCCAGAAATGCTTGTTTGTGTCATCTTCTCCGGTTTTAATGTGGATCCCCACTCTTGGAGGCACAAATCAGCGTTTACACTGACTTTCAGACCCCTTGTGTGAAAAGTGAGTCAAATCAACGATTTTCTTAGTCTGACACTGGAACCGTTGTCTATTTAACACAAGGAAGGTTTGTAAACCACATTTGGAGGTTTCTAGGTCATGAACGATCAAATAGATGTAATTAGTCTGTATTTCTCTCATTTGGATGAGGATCATCCCTTGAGAGGCAAAAGTATGCTTTTACAGTGGTTTTCAGTCGTCTTAGTGTGAAAATGAGAGAAAGTGGCTCATTTGCACAGTCTGTTGACTGAGAACTCTTAAAAACCATGTTTGGAGCGGTTGTAGATTATGTATTTCCAGAAATGCTTGTTAGTGACATCTTCTCCGGTTTCGGTGTGGATCCCCACTCTTGGAGTGACAAATCAGCGTTTACACTGATTTTCGGACCGCTTGCGCGAAAAGTGAGTCAAATCAACGATTTTCTCACTCTGACACTCAACCGTTGTCTATTTAACATGAGGAGGGTTTGAAACCACATTTGGAGGTTTCTAGGTCATGAACGATCAAATAGATGTAATTAGTCTGTATTTCTGTCATTTGGATGTGGATCATCCCTTGAGAGGCAAAAGTATGCTTTTAAGTGCTTTTCGGTCGTCTAAGTGTAAAAATGAGAGAAAGTGGCTCATTTGCACAGTCTGTTGACTGAGAACTCTTAAAAACCATGTTTGGAGCGGTTGTAGATTATGAATTTCCAGAAATGCTTGTTTGTGTCATCTTCTCCGGTTTCGGTGTGGATCCTCACTCTTGGAATGACAAATCAGCGTTTACACTGATTTTCGGACCTCTTGTGCGAAAAGTGAGTCAAGTCAACGATTTTCTCAGTCTGACACTGAAACCGTTGTCTATTTAACAGGAGGAAGGCTTGTAAACCACATTTGGAGCTTTCTAGGTTATGAACGATCAAATAGATGTAATTAGTCTGTATTTCTCTCATTTCGATGTGGATCATCGCTTGAGAGGGATAAGTATGCTTGTAAAGTGGTTTTCATTCGTCTTAGTGTAAAAAATGAGAGAAAGTGGCTCATTTGCACAGTCTGTTGAATGACAACTCTTAAAAACCATGTTTCAAGTGGTTGTAGATTATGAATTTCCAGAAATGCTTGTTTGTGTCATCTTCTCCGGTTTCGATGTGGATCCTCACTCTTGGAATGACAAATCAGCGTTTACACTGATTTTCGGACCGCTTGTGCGAAAAGTAAGTCAAGTCAACGATTTTCTCAGTCTCACACTGGAACCGTTGTCTATTTAACAGGAGGAAGTCTTGTAAACCACATTTGGAGCTTTCTAGGTCATGAACGATCAAATAGATGTAATTAGTCTGTATTTCTCTCATTTGGATGTGGATCATCCCTTGAGAGGCAAAAATATGCTTTTACAGTGGTTTTCAGTCGTCTTAGTGTAAAAATGAGAGAAAGTGGCTCATTTGCACAGTCTGTTGAATGACAACTCTTAAAAACCATGTTTGGAGCGGTTGTAGATTATGAATTTCCAGAAATGCTTGTTTGTGTCATCTTCTCCGGTTTCGGTGTGGATCCTCACTCTTGGAGTGACAAATCAGCGTTTACACTGATTTTCGGACCTCTTGTGCGAAAAGTGAGTCAAATCAACCATTTTCTCAGTGTGACACTGGAACCGTTGTCTATTAACAGGAGGAATGCTTGTAAACCACATTTGGAGTTTTCTTGGTCATGAACGATCAAATAGATGTAATTAGTCTGTATTTCTCTGATTCGGATCATCCCTTGAGAGGCAAAAGTATGCTTTTACAGTAGTTTTCATTCGTCTTAGTGTAAAAATGAGAGAAAGTGGCTCATTTGCACAGTCTGTTGACTGAGAACTCTTAAAAACCAAGTTTGGAGTGGTTGTAAAATATGAATTTCCAGAAATGCTTGTTTGTGTCATCTTCTCCGGTATCGATGTGGATCCTCACTCTTGGAGGTACAAATCAGCGTTTACACTTATTTTCGGACCGCTTGTGTGAAAAGTGAGTCAAATCAACGATTTTCTCAGTCTGACACTGGAACCGTTGTCTATTTACACAATGAAGGCTTGTAAACCACATTTGGAGCTTTCTGGGTCATGAACGATCAAATAGATGTAATTAGTCTGTATTTCTCTTATTTCGATGCGCATTATCCCTTGAGAGGCAAAAATATGCTTTTACAGTGGTTTTCAGTTGTCTTAGTTTAAAAATGAGAGAAAGTGGCTCATTTGCACAGTCTGTTGACTGACAACTCTTAAAAACCAAGTTTGGAGTGGTTGTAAAATATGAATTTCCAGAAATGCTTGTTTGTGTCATCTTCTCCGGTTTCGGTGTGGATCCTCACTCTTGGAGTGACAAATCAGCGTTTACACTGATTTTCGGACCGCTTTGTGAAAAGTGAGTCAAATCAACGATTTTCTCAGTCTGACACTGGAACCGTTGTCTATTAACAGGAGGAATGCTTGTAAACCACATTTGGAGTTTTCTTGGTCATGAACGATCAAATAGATGTAATTAGTCTGTATTTCTCTGATTCGGATCATCCCTTGAGAGGCAAAAGTATGCTTTTACAGTAGTTTTCATTCGTCTTAGTGTAAAAATGAGAGAAAGTGGCTCATTTGCACAGTCTGTTGACTGAGAACTCTTAAAAACCATGTTTGGAGTGGTTGTAGAATATGAATTTCCAGAAATGCTTGTTTGTGTCATCTTCTCCGGTTTCGGTGTGGATCCTCACTCTTGGAGTGACAAATCAGCGTTTACACTGACTTTCAGACCCTTTGTGCGAAAAGTGAGTCAAGTCAACGATTTTCTCAGTCTGACACTGGAACCGTTGTCTATTAACAGGAGGAATGCTTGTAAACCACATTTGGAGTTTTCTTGGTCATGAACGATCAAATAGATGTAATTAGTCTGTATTTCTCTCATTCGGATGTAGAGCATCCCTTGAGAGGTAAAAATATGCGTTTACAGTGGTTTTCATTCGTCTTAGTGTAAAAATGAGAGAAAGTGGCTCATTTGCACAGTCTGTTGACTGAGAACTCCTAAAAACCAAGTTTGGAGTCGTTGTAAAATATGAATTTCCAGAAATGCTTGTTTGTGTCATCTTCTCCGGTTTCGGTGTGGATCCTCACTCTTGGAGTGACAAATCAGCGTTTACACTGATTTTCGGACCGCTTTGTGAAAAGTGAGTCAAATCAACGATTTTCTCAGTCTGACACTGGAACCGTTGTCTATTTACACAATGAAGGCTTGTAAACCACATTTGGAGCTTTCTAGGTCATGAACGATCAAATAGATGTAATTAGTCTGTATTTCTCTCATTTGGATGTGGATCATCCCTTGAGAGGCAAAAGTATGCTTTTACAGTGGTTTTCAGTCGTCTAAGTTGTAAACAATGAGCATTTTTCAGTCTGTTGAATGACAACTCTTAAAAACCATGTTGGAGCGGTTGTAGATTATGAATTTCCAGAAATGCTTGTTTGTGTCATCTTCTCCGGTTTCGATGTGGATCCTCACTCTTGGAGGTACAAATCAGCGTTTACACTGACTTTCGGACCCTTTGTGCGAAAAGTGAGTCAAGTCAACGATTTTCTCAGTCTGACACTGGAACCGTTGTCTATTTAACCTGAGGAAGGCTTGTAAACCACATTTGGAGCTTTCTAGGTCATGAACGATCAAATAGATGTAATTAGTCTGTATTTCTCTCATTTCGATGTGGATCATCGCTTGAGAGGGATAAGTATGCTTGTAAAGTGGTTTTCATTCGTCTTAGTGTAAAAAATGAGAGAAAGTGGCTCATTTGCACATGAGAACTCTTAAAAACCATGTTTGAAGCGGTTGTAGATTATGAATTTCCAGAAATGCTTGTTGAGTCATCTTCTCCGGTTTCGATGTGGATCCTCACTCTTGGAGGCACAAATCAGCGTTTACACTGATTTTCGGACCGCTTGTGCAAAAAGTAAGTCAAGTCAACGATTTTCTCAGTCTCACACTGGAACCGTTGTCTATTTAACAGGAGGAAGTCTTGTAAACCACATTTGGAGCTTTCTAGGTCATGAACGATCAAATAGATGTAATTAGTCTGTATTTCTCTCATTTGGATGTGGATCATCCCTTGAGAGGCAAAAATATGCTTTTACAGTGGTTTTCAGTCGTCTTAGTGTAAAAATGAGAGAAAGTGGCTCATTTGCACAGTCTGTTGACTGAGAACTCTTAAAAACCATGTTTGGAGCGGTTGTAGATTATGTATTTCCAGAAATGCTTGTTAATGACATCTTCTCCGGTTTCGGTGTGGATCCTCACTCTTGGAGTGACAAATCAGCGTTTACACTGACTTTCAGACCGCTTGTGCGAAAAGTGAGTCAAGTCAACGATTTTCTCATTGTGACACTCGAACCGTTGTCTATTACCATGAGGAGGGTTTGAAACCACATTTGGAGGTTTCTAGGTCATGAACGATCAAATAGATGTAATTAGTCTGTATTTCTCTCATTTGGATGTGGATCATCCCTTGAGAGGCAAAAGTATGCTTTTAAGTGGTTTTCAGTCGTCTTAGTGTAAAAATGAGAGAAAGTGGCTCATTTGCACAGTCTGTTGACTGAGAACTCTTAAAAACCAAGTTTGGAGCGGTTGTAGATTATGAATTTCCAGAAATGCTTGTTTGTGTCATCTTCTCCGGTTTCGGTGTGGATCCTCACTCTTGGAGTGACAAATCAGCGTTTACACTGATTTTCGGACCTCTTGTGCGAAAAGTGAGTCAAGTCAACGATTTTCTCAGTCTGACACTGGAACCGTTGTCTATTTAACAGGAGGAAGGCTTGTAAACCACATTTGGAGCTTTCTAGGTCATCAACGATCAAATAGATGTAATTAGTCTGTATTTCTCTCATTTCGATGTGGATCATCCCTTGAGAGGCAATAAGTATGCTTTACAGTGGTTTTCATTCGTCTTAGTGTAAAAATGAGAGAAAGTGGCTCATTTGCACAGTCTGTTGACTGACAACTCTTAAAAACCATGTTTGGAGTGGTTGTAGATTATGAATTTCCAGAAATGCTTGTTTGTGTCATCTTCTCCGGTTTCGGTGTGGATCCTCACTCTTGGAGTGACAAATCAGCGTTTACACTGACTTTCGGACCCTTTGTGCGAAAAGTGAGTCAAGTCAACGATTTTCTCAGTCTGACACTGGAACCGTTGTCTATTTAACCTGAGGAAGGCTTGTAAACCACATTTGGAGCTTTCTAGGTCATGAACGATCAAATAGATGTAATTAGTCTGTATTTCTCTCATTTGGATGTGGATCATCCCTTGAGAGGCAAAAGTATGCTTTTAAGTGGTTTTCAGTCGTCTTAGTGTAAAAATGAGAGAAAGTGGCTCATTTGCACAGTCTGTTGACTGAGAACTCTTAAAAACCATGTTTGGAGTGGTTGTAGATTATGAATTTCCAGAAATGCTTGTTTGTGTCATCTTCTCCGGTTTCGGTGTGGATCCTCACTCTTGGAGTGACAAATCAGCGTTTACACTGACTTTCGGACCCTTTGTGCGAAAAGTGAGTCAAGTCAACGATTTTCTCAGTCTGACACTGGAACCGTTGTCTATTTAACCTGAGGAAGGCTTGTAAACCACATTTGGAGCTTTCTAGGTCATGAACGATCAAATAGATGTAATTAGTCTGTATTTCTCTCATTTCGATGTGGATCATCGCTTGAGAGGCAAAAGTATGCTTTTACAGTGGTTTTCATTCGTCTTAGTGTAAAAATGAGAGAAAGTGGCTCATTTGCACAGTCTGTTGACTGAGAACTCTTAAAAACCATGTTTGGAGTGGTTGTAGAATATGAATTTCCAGAAATGCTTGTTTGTGTCATCTTCTCCGGTTTCGGTGTGGATCCTCACTCTTGGAGTGACAAATCAGCGTTTACACTGACTTTCAGACCCTTTGTGCGAAAAGTGAGTCAAGTCAACGATTTTCTCAGTCTGACACTCGAACCGTTGTCTATTTACCATGAGGAAGGCTTGTAAACCACATTTGGAGCTTTCTAGGTCATGAACGATCAAATAGATGTAATTAGTCTGTATTTCTCTCATTTGGATGTGGATCATCCCTTGAGAGGCAAAAGTATGCTTTTACAGTGGTTTTCAGTCGTCTAAGTTGTAAACAATGAGTCAGTCTGTTGAATGACAACTCTTAAAAACCATGTTGGAGCGGTTGTAGATTATGAATTTCCAGAAATGCTTGTTTGTGTCATCTTCTCCGGTTTCGGTGTGGATCCTCACTCTTGGAGGCACAAATCAGCGTTTACACTGATTTTCGGACCGCTTGTGCAAAAAGTGAGTCAAGTCAACGACTTTCTCAGTCTGACACTAGAACCGTTGTCTATTTAACAGGAGG